>JAZHYW010004733.1:0-76542 GCA_037355805.1 Ixodes ricinus
CTAACTGACAACTGACATTTAATACAGTCTATAAAGGAAAAGAAGAAAGAAGTTACTGATGTTGTTGCTTAAAAGAAAGAAAAGTACACCTCAAATTTGTTATACGTAAAAATTTAAAATAAAATGTATGAAAAAGGTGAGTTACTGATGATATCTGTGAGTGAAAAAAACCATAAGAAATAAGAGAGAAAGAAGGAAGCAAAAATTTTGAAACAAAATGAGAAAATTGCCGAGGTACACGATCTGAAATCGTAGATGATCAAAAAGATGAACTTTGTGACCAAAAAGGAACATGAGTTCGCAGGCTGAATACTTGTCGTCAAGTCATAAGATTAAGGTGGTAAAGTTCCTTTTGAGATAAGGCGATCGATGGGCAACAGGCAAGGCAAACGATGGGCAACAGGAGATAAGGCGAACGATGGACAACAGGATGAGGCAACATTGCCAGAAGGCAATGTTGCCTCAAAAAGAAAATTTCTCCAGCAACTGCTTCACGTCATATCTCGCTTTAAAATTTTATTACAAATAGTGCAGAACGTACGCAACCCAGAGCTATGTACACTTACATTTGTTACAATACGTGAGCCAAAAAGAGACTCACCCTGTCTCTGTTCCCTTGGTGACACGTGCTCTGGCTCACAGACGCACGGGCGCTCGAAAAACAACTCTACTGTACTGGCGCCGCAACAGTGTACGTAGCAGCTGACGTCCAATTAACCTACTTGACATTCTTCGCTACGCTAAATTCAGTCCTCAGGTAGAAGGCTCAACCGATCACAAGCTCGCGACAACCAAGAGTACAACCACTAGATTCTTGCAATTTCGTGATCTTCCACCGACACCTTGTTGAAAGAACTGAAGTCTCGTACCCTATAGCTTTTTCCGAAGCACTGAAAGAACAGGACATCTTAGTACTGACATCACCATGCTGGTCCTTAGTGTCTGCTGCTTCCTGTCGGCTCTGTCCTGGGGTCTAAGCGCTGTCCCAGCCGGTAAGTTCGTCGAGATTACTCTCGTTATCTTTAAACAACTGCTCTTATTTACTTCGTCATCAGGTGCGGAAGATTATAGCTAGGCCGAAGATATTCCTGCGTTTAAGTGGAAAGTGTGATCTTCGGATGTTCTGCGGTGTTTATTTCTTTTTGCAAATAACGGTGTATTTCGGTAATCTGTTTCGTACTGAAGCTAAAACGGTCGTCACACAATTTCGTAAAAAATGAAAAGTTGATATCACAAAAGGGTCCCGGGGAAAGAAAAAAAAAAACAGTCCTAGCCAGAGCAAAGTTTGAATAAATTTGTCTTTTTCGGTTTTAACGAATTTTTTTTATCCCAACGGATGTTTATCGCTTTTTTTAAGCGATTTTGTATTTTTGCCGCTGAAGGATGCTCATCGGTGTTTCTCGTTTTTAACCTATTTTGTATTTTTGACACCTACAGACGTTCATCGGTGTTTTTCGGTTTTAACCGATTTTGTTTTTCGGACCAACGGATGTCTCTTTGTGTTTCTCGGTTTTAAGTAATTTTGTATTTTTTAAACCGACGGATGTATTTTTTTTTGTATGTTTCAGTTAAAACAGGAAAGTCCTTGGCCTATTTATAAAGATAAAAATTGACGTGGAGAGGAGGAAATGAGAACGCGCGTGGAGACCAGAGCGCCGAGGTCTCACTGGAACGATTGTTGGGCCGACGCAAAAGGCAGCTGCTTCAGTCGCTATGCGGAGCACAAGTTCGTCTGCTTCTTTTCCCGGGGTTGTGGTGACGTCAGAAAAACGCAGAGCTTTGATTGGCTCTGATTGAAGGGTAGTGGGCAGACCTCAGTGCCAGCTGCCTTCAGGTCTACCCACTACCCTTCGTTCAGAGCCAATCAGAGCTCTGCGTCTTTCTGACGTCACCGCAACTCCTGCAAAAGAAGCAGACGAACTTGCGCTCCACATTCACAGTTCAAACGCTTTCGAAGAGTAGGTATAGGGACAAACGCACTACTGTCAAGACCAGTTATAACGAAATCGGTTATAACGAAATAGCGGCTACAACGAAGCGATCACGATTTCCCATTTTCTTTTGCACTTCGTTAACCGAAGTCGGTTATAACGAAATAGCGGATCTAGCGAAGTGATTTCCGGTTCCCGTTAACTTCGTTATAACCATTCTCGACAGTAGTCCTTTCAACCAGAGCACTGTCTTCTGATGCCCTCCGCGCGCTCTTCTCTCACTCAGTGTTTCCCTATATCGGTAATGTCAAAACTAGTGACGCCAACTTCCGAAACTCCACTGGCCAGCTGCTCCGTACACAATACATCCTTCTTGATGACCCACGGTTCATTAAAACGTCCCTTTTCTGCTCTTTTTTTTCTTCGTTGCTATTCGTTTTTGTTTTTTTTTAAAAATATCTTTGAAACGTACTTTATTACAGTTAAAGTAATTAGATCCTGAGAAAGTAGCGACATTGTCTTTTATACATGCTAGCGGGACAGATATTAAGATACAGACGATAACACCACGCAAGCTGATTGGCTGGTCGGTCTTCCTTGCCATGGCAATTGCCATTTCGATCGGAGTGTCGAACCGAAATTTTTATCGGTTCGGTTCGGGTTCGGGTTCACGGCTTTCGGCTCAGTTCCGGTTCAGTTTCAAGGAGCAAAAATAACGGTTCAAACCGGTTCGGTCCGGTTTGAACGGCTAGGCTGATAATATGTTGTCCGCGTTGTTTTGGCAATAGGCACTATTTCCGCCATGAAAGGAGTAACTATACAGTTTTTTTGTTTTTTTATCGTTAGTACATTCTACATTTTTCTTCAGGTACCGAGAGCATATAAATTTGATAGAACTTCCTGAAATTAAGAAACTGGCGCTAGTCGAGTTTTAGAGCCTGGCGGTTTTCCAGAACCTCCCATACTAACCGGAAACAGCCACTCAGCATTGATGACGTGACATTTGCAGGAGCCAATAAGCGCCGACATGTGCGGTCGATTTTTGTAGCGTGAGCTACACTGGCCGAGGTTGAGCAGTTTCGCGTGGCTCGCATAAGGAGCCGTGCTCCGTACTGCGCAAGCGCGAGGAGCAGTGACGTCACACGGCGCACAGCTAGCGCGCCGGACACGCCACCGCCGCCTCGCGCGCCTCGCCGGCCTGCGCATGCGCAAGGAGCAGTGACGTCACACTGCGCACAGCTGGCGTGCCAGGAGCCGCCGCCGCTACCGCGCGCGCCTCGACGGTCTGCACATTCCAGAGGAGTGACGTCATAGCCGCGGCAGGCGCGCTGGCGCCGCCGCGTGCCCAGCTGTCCGCCTCCGTTCCCCAGTAGCCAAATCTGACGCTGCACCGGAGCCGCTTGATAGCGCCTCTCATTTTGTGCGCATAAGCTCACACTACGTATATCCTGGCATAGCCGAGCTTGCCACCGCAATTTTTGGGGGCTTCACGCGGTGCATTATGGGACGTTTCCCATAATGCACCGCGCGAATCGCCGACGGCGTAACCGTTCCTTCTTTGTACCCTTTTCCTCATAGATGGCGCAGAATTTTTCCGGAACAAACGAGTTGCACGTTCGCAGCTGCGCATGCAGGTCGGGCGCTCGAGGTGGGCTCGGGCCACGGGCTGTTCGCCGCCGATCTCGAGCTAGATCTTCTTCGCTCTGCGTCCGCCGCTGCAGGAAGCGGCCAACAGGCGGCGCGAGATACGAGCCAGTGCATACGTTGATTACAGTGGCTTACAAAACGTAGAATAAGCTCTGATTTTCGAATGAATTCCAAGTTCCGTCCACGCTCGAAATTATCGAAAGCACGAGATGCGGCGTTGCGCCCGTTTGGACCAGGACATTTAACACACAAACGTTGTTTTGCAAAAAAAGAAAAGAAAAAAAACGTTTGTTTTTAGAGCCTAATTTAAAGCTAGAAAATAAAAAAAGAAATAAAGTGGCAGTTTTGCACTTCCTATGTCCTATATCGGCCTGCTGTTCGTCTGAATACTGGTTTGCAAACCCGCTCCCAGGATGTGTGGAATAAAGCCCATCTATCCTGGGAAAAGTGGCGCCAGTCATTTTTGTGGAAATGCTCGAGACACGTGCCGCGCGCCACTTCTGGGAAGAACTAGAGCCACTAAATGAGCTGCGCTTAGAGTATCGGCACTCTGCTCCCCAACATTGTTGTGGGCGCCGACATTTTGGTGCTTGTGCAGAGTAGACGCAACTGCCGATCGTCATGATTCAAAAATGCGACTTCCTCAGCTTTAGATTCAGTGTTAGGAAGCATGTAATATTGCTTTGCTCTGTCGCGAACAGTTTAAACATTTGTGGAGGACGGAAAAGCGTTTCCTGTGATTTCAAATAAATCTTCAGATAACTGGCAACCATGGTTTTAAGCCACAATATGAACAAGTGTCGTTACTCTGAAGCGAAGCATATTTAGTGACACTATAGAAGAATGATCTTTGAGAATGATGGCGTCTGAAATCTAGCTCAGTGCTGCGCTGTTCCGCCATGATCTTCCCTAGTGCCACTAAATAAGCTACGCTTCAGGGTAACGACACTTGTCCATATTGTGGCTTAAAATCATGGCTGCCAGTTATCTGAAAATTTATCTGAAATCACAGGAAACGTTTTTACGTCCTCCACAAATGTTCAAACGCTTCGCGACAGATCAAAGCAATGTTCCATGAGCTTCCTAACACCGAATCTAATGCTGAGGAAGTCGCACTTTTGAATCATGACGATCGGCAGTTGCGTCTGCTCTGCATAAGCACCAAGATGGCGGCGCCCACAGCAATATTGGGAAACAGAGTGCTGACCCTAAGCAAGCTCATTTAGTGGCGAGGTCCACACTTCTGCGCCTCGAGGTCCACACTTCTACACGTCCGGAGGTGTGGACCGGGTCGACGAGGTCCACACTTCTGCGCGTCGAGTCAAAAGCAACAAGAAGCAACCCTTTCCCACCCGTGAACTGTACCAAGGAGTTCTCTGTCCAAGCAAATGGCGCGGCTCTACTACTCGTCCACAATCGCGCGCCAAGTGCACAGCAGCTGACAACATTGGCAACGGGTATGGCAAGAAAGGACACTTTCCGTCTGTCTGCCTGTAAGCGAAAAAGAACCACTCAAATACACAAAGCTATGTTGCACTCGAGTTATCCTCGTAAATTCCATAAGTTGAAGGCGCTGCCGGCAAGTGCAGACTAAATTCATTTGATAAAATTCACGCTTACAAGTACCGCCAACCATTGTTGTGGAAATGCGCAAGACACGTGCGAGGAGCGGGTGCTCCGCTGCCATTCGTTTCGAAGGGCCGCTCATTTCAGTACTGCGCCGATAACTGCTTCCAAGGGCCGCTCGAGATACGGGCCTCGTGCACTGGCGCATTTGACACCACTTGCAAGACAAACGCGAACATATCGAAGGGCTTTAGTCCAGACCACGGTGGTTCAGACAGATAAAAAGGGATCGGTGGCCACGTACAAAAAGAAAAGAAAAAAGGATCGGTGGCCGAGTGGGCTAGCGCACACCAGCTCGGAGCACGTGAAGCGAAAGCTCGCGCTGCAGAACCCAGGGATCGCGGGTTCAATCCCCACCCCTGCCCGTTTCGATCTGGATGAGCATCGTACCGGCGTGCAGTCGTGTATCACTACTGCGTGGTGCACGTTAAAGACCCCAGGTTAGCAGTTGTACCGCACTGGCTAAATTGCTCATCTACAGCTGAGACACCAGACGCCCTCTGAGGTAGACTAACTTCCGGCTGTATAAACATACACACAACAATTTGCTTTGCCACCCTACGCTAGCCCACCCCTGCCCGTTTCGATCTGAATGAGCATCGTACCGGCATGCGGTCGTGTATCACTACTGTGTGGTGCACGTTAAAGACCCCAGGTTAGCGGTTGTACCGCACTGGCTAAATTGCTCATCTATAGCTGAGACACCAGACGCCCACTGAGGCAGACTAACTTCCGGCTGTATAAACATGCACAACAATTTGTTTTTGGCACCCCTGTTCGTTTCGTATCTGGATGAGCATCATACCGGCGTGCGGTCGTTTATCACTACTGCGTGATGCACGTTAAAGACCCCAGGCTAGCGGTTGTACTGCACTGGCTAAATTTCTCACATACAGCTGGGAGACAAGTCGCCCGTTGAGGCAGACTATGTTCTTGGCCAGGGGTGGCCAATCTGCGGCTCGCGAGCAGCATGCGGCTCCCTCGCCCCCCCCCCTCCCCCCCCACACACACACACACACACACCCGCCTCCCTCCCGGTCACACGAGCACTTCCCCCAAAAGAGAAATAGAACGCGTTTTGAATCGAAAGGCAGGTTGCGGTGTGGTAGTCGTGTGCTACTTCCAGCTTATGCACACTCGGACTGTTTTTGATTCGGGTAGATCGAAGGTAGTTCGAGTTTCGTTTATTCCTCTTGTGGTTCTCCTTAGGGCCACTGCCTTTGGGAGTACCACGTTCGCGGCGAGACGTTCTACCGCGAAGCGGGTTCGTACTCGCGTGGCATGCTGCTTGTCGAGCGCAATGAGACACCAGTCACGTGGGTAACGGTGATACACTCTGTTTATTCACAATACAAAACAAATACAAAAGACACGGCTATAAGCTGGTGAACGCCGTCAGAGTGGAGGTGGTCCACGGCCGAACGGTCGGTCACAAATGTACAAAGGACGGGGTAAAACGCTCACCGGTGCACCGGACGATTCCCCGTTGTCGCCGCCGCCGAAATCCCAGGAAGAAGCCACCAGAGATCCCGCTGTCCGTTGGTTTTAAGATAACAGCGGTGCGAAAGGGCCAATCAAGGAGCGACACGTCGATCTCCTTTGTGCGGGGGTTCGATCCGGAAATCGCCCCAAAGGGGAGAGGAGGAAGCCACTCAGAGTGGTAAGCAGCGCATCCTCTCGCTACGCCAGCGCGGCCGCCACGGCGCGCCAAGACGCTGACGCGACAGAATGTTGAGGGATCACAATCCCCTCACTCTGGACAAAAATCCCCCCCCCCCCCCGCAGTGGCTCTTGGAAGTTTTGTGGTTTTGTATGCGGCGCTTAAGCCGGGTCAAGGCCTGTCCAAACAGGCTACTACAAACCACACGACCCCTGCAAAAGTCGTCAAAATTGAACCGTCCGGGAGTCGTCGGTCGAATGTCTGTTTGGACACCGGCCAAGCTCGCCAAGCCACATTCACGACTTGCCTCCTCGCCTCCTCCACTTGTCGTTGACGTCGGTGCTCGTCAGACTTGACGTCACACGCCACCTGCCAATGGTATGCCTGATGCCTGTCTATCTCCCGCGGATCACAAAGTCGCCGACCTTGCTACCGCCGTCACCTCGGCAGGAAGGCCAAAGAGGTCCGGCTTCGGATGGATTTGGGAGATTCCTTCGTCGAAGCGCGCGTTTCGGCCGCCTCGGCTCAGCTTTTTTTCGTCAGAATCCACGCTCGTAGCTCGAAAAAATTAATAAAGTGCAGTGCGCAAAAGGGATACTTTTAGATGTATGTAGAAACACTGAGAACTTAAGAATATAGCATTTATTTTATTAAATTTCAAACCAACCAGGTTTGTTTGTCTATAGACCTTTGCGAAAAGAGCTCTCCGGCCGCCGCCATTTTGCGAACCGAGCGACCCCTATCAGCCAGAAAGTTCTGCCACCCGCCTGAGCTGTGGAAACCCGGTCAGCGTGGCTCCCCACCTGCATTGTGCATTCGGAGTTCGCCGGCTTTTCTTGGAAGTTTTTGCTTTATTTGCCTGTTTAGGATGCTTACCCTTTGTGTGTTATCTTCCACTGTGAGAACCAGGGAATATCAGGGCTCGTAGCCTGCTCGGCCTTCGCAGGAAGCGAACGAAGAGAGCGAACGTCAAGCAGCCCGCGACGCAGGCAGTTCGACGTTCTTGACGGATTATTTCCGTTGAGATAATCTCCAGAAAGCCTTCCCGGCTATGTTCCGGGTTTCGCAAAAAAAAAAAAAAAATTGCTGATAGGGTCGGGTTCGGGGTGTGGGGACGGAATAGACACGTTCGTTCATTTGCTTCGATGCTGTTCAAAAAAGCAGCTTTCTTCAAAACGTGCCCCAAAACACGCCGGATTCCGTCCGATCGTCGAGAAGTGACTATCGTCGACACTGTAAATTGGATATGCTGTGTTATTTGAGACCTTTTTCTCAAATCCTGTTCGGATAACGCGGCACCGTGGGGTACGTACAATATATGTTGTTCGATTGATGAGACTCGTTGAATTTCATGTTGTGGGAGGGGAACATCCATGCAGTTCGGATATCCTGTGTGGTCAAATATTTTCGACGGTTAAGACCTTTGTAGATTGACACGGCTTAGTGTATGGTGCCGTAAAAAGATCAACATAATATGAAACAAACATTCCAGTTGCATTTGTTCTGTCGCGCACGGACTCACCAAAACAGCTTTAATATCTTTGTTTTTGTTCCCAAAAATAGTACAATGCATTCTTGAAAACCCAGAGAAATTCTATTCGCCATAGAACACAAAATAATAAATAGAACGCGGCAATTTAGCCTCCACCAGCGTCCGGAAGTGAGCCCACGCAGGCTGCCACAGCCCACTGACTAGAAAAGCCACAGCTCAGCGCAGTCGGGCAACACTGACGTACCCTCTCAAAACCAGGGACGCGCGCTGTTAGTCGCTTCGTTCGAGACTGCCGCTGGAAAGGTCTATACGAGGTACGTTAGGAACAAGAGCCGCGGGAATCCGATCCAATCCACAGAACTGCTGGACGATGACACGACCTTGGACACGACGCGGGCTCGCCTGGCTTGCCCCCTCACACTCGAGTCTTCCCTTTCCCGTTTTCGGGACTTCCAGAGCGGCGGAGGCCTTGAGCGATTGACCGACAGCCAAGAGAGCGTGTGAGTGGCTCTCCGGACCCACGTGATGAGCAGAGCAAGGCCGCCGTGGAGGAAGCGAGGGGGAGATTTAGTGGGGGGACGCTTCCCCCGGCAGCTTTGACGGGAGGGAAGTTTCCCTCCGACGGCCGGAAGCGGAGCCAGCGGCGCGCCGCACGATTTGCAGGAATCGTGCGTTTCGTAGTGTCCTGTTTGGACACCCCTTCAGCCTGGCCACCCCTCCACTAAGCTGTATAAACATACATACACCCCAGTTCGTTTCCAGACAGGTAAGATAGCACTGCTTCATTCCACCGTGACATAGTAAAATGACTGTTGAAAGAGGTGTTCATAAAGGACAATAGCATAGTGAATGCCCGAGGTTATTTATGAAGACACTAAGGTTATATAGAGGTTCATTTGAGTTTGCCCAAAAATTAGAAAAATAAAGAGAAAAAAAAACGTACGCCTTACTTTAGGTAGAAACGTATTTTTCACCTATTGATGGCCCGTTTGGTTTTCTTAGTAATCCGCAAAACGGGAAGTGTTAAATTTAGAAAAAAATAGTTTCGGGCGCCAGAACGTTAACGTCAAAATTCAATTTGCATCTCAGAGTCAGCACCTGTTCGTTGGTTAAGGAAATATATTGTAATTGTTCAAAATATTAGAAATCATTCTCCTTTTTTTGTTTTTCATATCCACTAGCCACCAAACAAGGTCTATGGAGAATGAAAATATCTGAAATAATGTTTCATAAAATAAATGTTGTTTGGAATAAGTATTTTAGCCTTTTTTGCAACTCATTCGACTGTATTTTTTTAATTTCCAAATATATATTAGTAGGATGCCTTAATGTGCACTTTGCTTAGGATGGAGACATCTGACCATTTCGTCCCAAACTTTTATTTTTATTTATTTTTTGTTCAGAAGCGCGTGAAAGAGTGTGTCCCGGCAGGCGTTTGTTGCGCTGACTGCGCTATGGCGACATTTTGTTTTCGTTGATTTATTTGTATTTTACCAAACCAGCCAGTAACTGACGTACCCTCGACCTGGTGTATTTTTGGATTGCCCGCTGACTCAGGGTACGCAACCGCCAAGGGTATGGGTGAAAAGGCTTAAAAACGGACGTCGTGCATGAGTTAGTTCCGAGTGCTTCTTTTTACCGTGCTGCAAATTCCGAAAATCTACGTTTGTCTGGCTACCACTGCGTGGTCGTCGGATAGATAAATAATTTTAAAAAGCATAAGAACAATAGCAGAAAGTGTGCCATGAGCACAAGAAGCTGCAGCGCGAGTGTGGCTGCAATGTTATCGAGCTTCGCATTTTCCCCAAGAATCTTTATTTATGAAGTCAGTCGATTGCGAGCTTGAATCGCGAGAGATTTGTTGCAGACTCAACGTCACGTTTAAGCTCACGACCACTTCGTCTACGACAAGAGGACCGATTTTAATTCCCGGCGCAGGTGGTCCAATTAGGTTATCACTGCAAACCCCATGGTATGAGAAAGTCTACATGCCACCACCCAAGATGGAGCTATCAAATACCGAGAGCTTACCTGCATAGACTACATTAAACTGCTCATATATACTTCGCTGTGGAAACTCAATCAAAACACCCCACCGTCTTCGTCCTCGTTCTCTCGATGAGGCAAGGTGATGGCCTGTGAGTAGCCAGCTGGATTTTACCGGACAAGCTCCAACCAAGGTATTGCAGCCCACCATAGCGAAGTCTAGCCAAGTTCCCCCCATACCCACACCGTTGCCTACCCAGATAGCTGTGCTGCCAGAATCTAGCCGGTATTTCTTTTTCTAAGCCGCTAGACGGCGGCGTCGGCGCCGCAATTCTCAAGATGGCGGCGCCGTTAAAGAAAAGGTCTATACTACAAAGGGTAGCAACACCCTAAGGAGAAGGAACATTGAGGCACCCTATATATTAGAATATCTCTGATCAACCTTGCACGATCTTAGGGTGCCTACGTGCCACGCTTGTAGCATATGCAAGCGTTTGACCACGCGCGACAACATAGCACACACAAAAAAATAGAATCAACAAAAGTATCGCCTTCAGAGCCTTATCAGGCCTTTCGCTAGGAATCTGCTGATGACTAGTTACACGTGCAACACGTGCAGGCGTCTGCAGTCATATAACTGCTTGAAAGGAAAAGTCTATTTTGTTTCTATCTTATGTTAAATATTTACTTCTAGTTACTTATATAGAAGAGATGAGAGCGTGCAGTGCAAGCACTTAGCAATTTTTTTGAGAAAATCTTGTTTTTTGGCCCGTGTAGATAATTTACGCATCGCGGGAAGATTAAACTCTAGAAATGGGACACCCGCAGTTGGAATAGAGCGCGAAAATTTGAGAGGAGGACGCAACTGTGTGTATGGGCATTTAAACAACCTAATATGCATGACATTAATTCTTACTGTTCTTCAGAATCTGGTTCGCCAGCACTTGCAGGCATCAATATTTTCCCCGTGTCATCAAGGAACACGACCGCTCTCACTGATGAAACACATAAAACCAAAATATTCGTTTGTAAGTAGGTGGGTATTTATTTGTGCTCGTAGGTACAGGCGCCACAGAGGCATGCAGCCCATGCCTGAGAGGCCCGTATAAGGGGTGTTAATAATAATGCAGTGCGATATAATGCGAGGCACTGATAATGTACAATGAGGCATCACGAAGGAGGGGTTTAAGTTGATCGCAGGTGTGTGGCAGCTTCGCGACAAAGTTGCGGAACCTCGGGTCGGTCACTAATGGGCACGTTTGTTATTCTTTTTTGCAACGTTCAAAAAGTGCCGACCAACGGAGCCATCAATTGTAATTTTGTTGTGTCTATGTCTATACAGCGGGAAGTTAGTCAGCTCTGAGGGCATCTGGGGTCTTCGTTGAAGATGAAAGACAGTGCAGTATACCGCTGCTTGTCTGACGTCTTTAACGTGCATCACGCAATGGTGATACATGACAGCACGCCGGTACGATGCTCATCCAGATTGAAATGAACAAAGTCGGTGGATTGAATCCACGATCAGCGAGCTTTACAGCGGGAGCGGTCGCCACACGTGCTACCGATCCACGAGCAACGAGACATCGCGGTCGAATTCGAGCTTGAGCGAAAAACAGCAACAGCAAGAAAATCTCCGGTTTGAGGCATTCAGTACTAGTGTCGCCATCTCGTTTAACAAGTTGGAAATAAAATTAACAGGGTGATTTTATTTACACAAATACGCAAATACAACAATATTTTGCTTTCTCGTAATGGTCTTAAAATTAAGATTAGAGCCATCCCTAGTACGTACGGCCAAGTGTTTTGTCACATTTGTCTTCTAAATAATTGTATTTTCAAAAATGCCTCAAAACGCGCTAAAAACAGTCAAAACGGTCATAATTCTGCATTTTATTAAAAATCTCCAGCGCTCTAAAAGAAAAATCCAAGGGCCGTACAACCTTCATTACGTTATCATAAGTAACCTCCAAAAGAATAAATACCATCGTGCATTCCTGAAACTCAGGTTTGTGTAGCGAAATTTGCCCATTGAGTGACGGGCGGTTGAATCCCCCTTAACGAAAGAAGTCCTGTTTCCGTCCTAGTCCTCGATGTTTTATCCTTTCAGGTATTCATACCTATTTTGTTTATTACGCCTCTCGGCCTCTTAAATATATTAAATTGTAGTCCAGGTGTGGTCAAGCTGAGGCACGCGAGCCGCATGCCACATTTCGCGGGTCCAAGTGCGGCTCGTAGCTATCTGTCTATCTGCATTGTAAGTGCGCCCTCCTACCCTCCTCTTTCCCCCTCAAAAAAGTTCTAAAAGTATAAAAGAAAAGCTCACAGTTTCGACAATTTTGAACTGCACAACGATGATACAGCTGGACTGTTTTTAAAGCGCGTTAGAAAATCCGGCGTCGGCGTCGGTGGGACCGGAAAATCCTGATTGGTCGATAGGGTCATGACGTCACAGCCACGTGTGACGTCATACGTGACGTCACGTGCGTGAAGTCACGCCACGTGACCTTGCGTTGGAATTTCAGAAAACATACAACGCTCCGTGCGACGTCACACGTGGCGTCACACGACGTCTCACGTGACGTCAAGCGCTTGACGACACACATGACGTTACTGTCTAGGCCACGCTGCACGGCTTGGGAACGAGCGCGGGTTTATATGACAAGGCTTTGCGAACGGGGCCCCATAACGCTATCACGTTCCACTCTCAAAGGTGAAGCTGAAGCTTTTCCAAAGTTTTGACCCTGTTTCGTTTACTGTTCTAGAAAAAGTTCGACGCATATACCCGTAACGGGCAACAGGGGCAGTGGCTGGCTAGCGAACCATGCTTTCATTTTTGCTTAGCGGTTGAAGAAACGTTCTGCTGCCAGGTGTTATTTGTTGTAGTCGACAATTTTACTTGTTTCCTTTAGAAAGGTCTGTTCCCTCCATATCGTACTCACCCCCATTCCCTCCTTTTTTTTCTTGCGGCTCTCTGAACTCTTGTAGTTTCGACTGCGGCTCTCGACCCCATGTCACTGTGGCCAAGCCTGCGTGTAGCCCGATGTAACTATAGTCAATGCCAGCCAAGAAGCGCTGCTCGCCTTCGAGTGGGTTTTGCCTCCGGGCAGTTGTCCCCCTTTAGGAGGGATAAAATTACAGGAGGACGCTTGAGCTTCGCCTTTTAAGAATGGAACGCGATAGCTAAACCTGTATTCTCCCGCTCGTTCCTAATCCGTGCAAGCGTGTTTGCGTGGCCTAGTTGATAGCGTGTCTGGCCGGCAACCGAAGGGTCGTGGGTTCTAAATCCCGCCTCCGCTTACAATTCTTAAAATATTTCTTCAAGCCAAATGAAGTACTTTATAAAGTGAAACCATTTGAGACATGCGGTGACCTTTAATTTGCATTACATGTCATGTTTTAATTCATTTCACTTTACGCCTGACGTCGCGTTTCATGAGAGTGTTGTGGGTTGTTTGAAATTCCCACGCGAGGTCAAGTGGCTGTGACGTCATGACCCCATCGACCAATCAGGATTGTCCCGTCCCACCGACCCCGACCCGACGCAAGCTTTTTCTGCGACAAGAGAACCTAAACTCTATCGTGTTGAAATCGTTTCACTGTTTCTTTTAAGCAGTGACTGTACACCATTCCAATGTTTACGAGTCCTCAGCCCAGCACGCGCATGACTCCTGTAGTGGAGCACGACACCGAGGTTCCGAGAGCCGGTGACGAAGTAGAAGCAGCTCGCTCCCGGCGGCTTTATTTATAACCCACTTAACAAATAGGTGGCGCCCTCTAGGTTAGTGGCGCTACTGTACATCTCTCCTTCTAACAAAGACCGAAGATACAGGTGACGTCTAAAACCTAAAACCCTAAAACCATCAACTCTTCCCAACAGCACAACAATAGCACAACAACACCACAACGTTGGAAAGAGTCCATCTCCTCTCGTAACACAGACCGTAGTTATAGGTTGAGTCTTTTGGGGCGGACTATCGCCCGACCATATCGAGACTTCTGAACTACTTCAGACTCAGGGTCCAAGGGTCTCTGACTGACGACGTCAGGGGTTGCTGGACGGCTGAGAGTCCGCTGCTGCAGACCAAGAGGTCCATAAGCAAGTGACTCGTCCGACTCCCGTAGATCAGGAGGTTCTGGAACAGGCACCACTGGAGGCTTGTACGGCACCAGATGCTTCCGGTTCCGCTGCAGAACTCCTCGGGGTGTCTCCACCACGTAAGAACGTGGTCGCTGTGCTTCGCTCAGAACCTTGGCACCGCACTGGACGTCCGTGACCCACACATCCTCGCCTGTAGCGAGCGGACGCAGTTCTTTCGCCGCATGTCGACGATTGAAGTCGGTGGCCTGCCGGCGCTTATCTGCCTTGTCCTTGTTGAGGAAGACCTCCGTCGATGGCCACTCGGGTCTCAGCTTCTCCGGCGGCTTCGGTAAGCTGGTCCGCAGCCGGCGTCCCATCAACAGCTGTGCGGGGCTGAACCCAGACGGCCCAGGGGTGTCTCTGAAGACCAGTAACGCCAGAAAAGGGTCGTCGTTCTTGGAGAAGAGGCCCTTGATCGTCCGGACCGCGCGCTCAACTTCCCCGTTGGATTGAGGATAGCGCGGGCTGCTCGTCACGTGCTTGAAGCCATAGTCACGTGCGAAGTCCGCAAACTCCTGAGCCGCAAACTGCGGGCCATTGTCGCTTCGGATGAGCTCTGGAATGCCAAAGCGTGCCAGTACACTTTTTACCGCCTCGACCACTGATGAGCACGTTGTGCTTCTTAGCGTGATCACTTCAGGGTATCGTGAAAAGTAGTCAATAATCACTAGGAAGTCCTGGCCGTTAAAGTGAAACAAGTCAATTCCCAGCTGCTGCCAGGGCAGCTCGGGCGAAGGTGATGGCAAGAGAGGCTCTGCACGTTGGATTCGTGTAGTCGCACACTGCTCGCAGTTCTCCACCATAGACTTGATCTGCTTGCTGATTCCTGGCCACCATACAGAGTCACGCGCTCGAGCGCGGCAGCGGTTCACACCTTGGTGACCCTCGTGGATGATCCGGAGGACCTCGTCTTGAAGCGACGACGGGATGACTAGGCGACTCCCTTTGAGGAGCAGCGCATCGCACACTGTAAACTCGCCACGGTACTTCCAGTACTTCAGAAGGTTGACTCCCACCTTGGGTTTTACGGGCCAACCATGGTTGCAGTGCTTCATGAGCGCCACGCACTCGCCGTCTCTAGCCTGCTCCTGACGGAGCCTGTCGAGTCCAACGGGCGACGTGTCTTGGATCCCATGAACCACATTCTCCACGAAGAGTTCCATTGTGCAGACCACCGCTGACGCTTGTCCCAACGGTGCCCTGGATAGGGTATCGGCTGTCGCCAACAGCTTGCCAGGAACGTGGAGTATCTTAAACTGGTACCTCATTAACTTGAGGCGGAGGCGTTGGATCCTTGGCGGGAGGACATCCACATCCATGCTGCCAAACAAAGACGTCAGGGGAAGGTGATCCGTCTCTACCAAGAATTGTAAGCCTCGGACGTACTCATCAAAACGTTGAACCGCCCAAGTGACCGCCAAGGCCTCCTTTTCGGTCTGGCTGTACCGTTGCTCAGTGGGGGTCAAGGACCGAGACGCGAAAGCCACTGCTCTTCGCTCTCCTGAGCACTGGTCCTGCAGGAGCACAGCACCAAGTCCAAACGAGCTGGCGTCAGCGGACACAATAGTAGCCAGCGCCGGATGGTACCTTGCCATGCAGACCTCTGAAGACAGCATCTTCTTCAGCTTCAGGAAGGCAGACTGCTGTTCGAGTCCCCAGGTCCAGGCGCTATTCTTGCCCAGCAAAGCTCGAAGAGGTGCAGTCGTGTCCGACAAGTGTGGCAAGAACCTGCCCACGTGATTCACCATTCCCAGAAGTCTCCGGACGCCTCCAACGTCGACGGGTGGTTCCATCTGTTGAACCGCTTCACACTTCTTGGGGTCCGGTGAAATCCCATGCTCGTTCACGACGACACCAAGGAAGTCGACGCTTGTCACGCCGAACTTGCACTTCGACTTGTTGAGGGTCAGTCCTGCCTTGCTCAGGCGCTGCAGCACCTCCTTTAGGCGTTGGTCATGCTCAGGACGGTTTCGACCAAACACCAAGATGTCATCAATCATATTGACCACGCCTGCCTGCCCTTCCAAAATGTGAGTCATCACACGCTGGAAATACTCCGGCGCCGATGTGATGCCAAAAGGCAGACGGCGGAAGCAATAACGCCCAAAGGGTGTTATAAAAGTTGTCAATTCCTGGCAACTTTCTGTCAGCTTGACTTGATGAAAGCTCGACGTAGCATCAAGCTTCGAGAAGATCTTTGCGTCGCCGAGAAGGCCCAAGACTTGGTCAACCGTAGGGAGAATGTGGCGCTCCCGGAGGACCACTTTGTTTAGCTTGGTAAGGTCCACACATAGCCGGTAGCCCCCCGACGACTTCGGGACCACAACAAGTCCAGCGCACCACGGCGTTGGGTTGAGGACCCGCCGGATGACCCCGTCCTTCTCCATTTTGTCCAGTTCTGCTTTGACGGTGTCTCGCAGCGGAATCGGAATTCTCCTTGAGACCGCCAACGAGAATGGAACCGCGTCAGGTTGTAGCCTGATGGTATATTCACCGTGAAGCTCCCCGAGGCCTTGAAACAGCTCGGCTGGGACGTTTACCCCGTTTTGGCACAGAGGAACTTCCGGGATATGGTCCACAAACTTCACGACTCCAAGGGCTTGAATCGCAGGAAACCCCAAAAGAGGCACAGTCTGAGAACGGACGACGTAAAGCCTCTGTGTCACGCATTTGTCCTTCCATGACAAGCTGGCCATGAACGTTCCTAGAACTTCCAGCGCGTGCCCGCCAGGGCCTGTCAGCTCGCCTTCCGGACGCTGAAGATGTGCTGGGATGCCCGAAAACGTACTTGGAATGACGGACACCTCAGCACCACTGTCCACCTTGAAGTTCAGGGCAAGTCCGTTGACCTTGACCTCGACGAACTTGCTTCTGGTGCGGCTCGCCGTGCTGACAGCACCAAGTTCAATTGATGCCAACTTGCCTTTCTTTGAGCGGCAAACGGCTGCAAAATGCCCCTTCTTGTGGCACAGGTTGCATGAAGCCTTGCTCGCGGGACATTCCGTGCGCGGATGAGGAGACCGTCCACAGTAGACGCAGAGAGAGGGACTTGACCCGCTTGCTGCCTGCGGGCGCGCTTGTCTCGGCGGGCGGTGTCTTTTCACCTTAGCCGCATCGACGTTCAGCGCAGCGGTCCCCGATGATGCCGATGACTCTCGGAGTTTTCGTTCCGTTTCGGAATCTTCATGCTGACGCACCAGGACTAGAGCTTCCTCGAGCGTCAACTTCGAGTTTCGGCAGAGTCGGTCTGATAACTTAGTATCGAGCAGCCCGACAACAAAGCGGTCCCTTATCAGACGGTCCTCGACTTCCGGTGGGCGGTAGTTACAACGCTTCGCCATGTTGCAAAGCGCCGTGTAAAAAACATCCGCTGACTCACCGGACTGCTGAGTACGTCTGTGGAAACGCGCGCTTTCGTACAGTTCGTTCACAGGGTGCACGAAGTAGCTGTCGAACTTTTCCTTGACCTTGGCGTAATCTCCGAGCTCGTCCTCGCCAAGCCCGAGTGACGTCAAGACGATGCGGGCTTGAGATCCCATGCAGTACAGCAACGTCCGAGTGCGCACTTCATCCTTTGCCGTGTAGAGCCCCGAAGCAAAAGAATAGTCTTCAAACCGCAGGATCCACTGCGGCCATTGACCTGCATTCTTGAAATCGAACGGCTGCGGCGGCGGTACGACGAAGCTGCTGGCTGCGGTCATTGTAGGTTTCTGCTCCTCACTGGCCATTCCGTAGTGCAACCGTCGGCGTCGAAAGGATCGAGACTGCCGCAGTCGGCTGGAAGGCGCAAGATGGAGCGGGCCACTTCTGACACCATGTAGTGGAACACGACACAGAGGTTCCGAGAGCCGGTGACGAAGTAGAAGCAGCTCGCTCCCGGCGGCTTTATTTATAACCCACTTAACAAATAGGTGGCGCCCTCTAGGTTAGTGGCGCTACTCGTACAACTCCAACGCGGCGTAAGGATGTAGAGAGACTATAGAGTGCGACGCCATCAGTGCAGCCGTCCAATCACAGGGCCCCACGCCGTTGCTCGCGCGCGCTCCGATGAAATTCGCTACGACCTTGTGTTCCGCAATCTCGCTGGAATTTGTGCACCGTGAGAGTCTGGAGTATCGGCATCTCGTCCCGCGTGACGCCATTGTCGCGAGAGTGCAATTATCACATTTCATGAACTTCAGCCCCAACTTTGACTGTGTTCAAAAACTTGCCCAAATGGAGCCGAATTTTTCCGGCGGGTCAGTGTCACGTGACAACACAGAGCAACGCTTGATGCTGGTAGGCTTACGAAAGCCAAGGTATAGAACCCTTAAGGCTGAACTCCATGGGACGAATATGCTGCGAATAACCGACGAATTTCGCCCGGCGGCTTTTACACTGCACGTGGAATCAAAACAGTGGCTGCTACGTCGCATTCGTCCCATAATTCGTTCCATGGAGTTGAGCCTTTAAAATGGTACGGAAACGAAATGACGTGAGCGCGAGCCCTCTACTCCTCGCTTCAAAGTCGGCCAGCCAGAAACGCAATGGGTATCGCGCTCATGACTTCAATAATTCATGTTGAAAAACAGCGCGACTGGGACGAGGACACAAGGAGACGAAGAGAACACAGGACACAGCGCTGTCTTCGTCTCCTTGTGTCCTCGTCCCAGTCGTGCTGTTTTTCAACATGAACTCACACCAACTCGCCCAATTATCTATCCTTATCAACGTCAATAGTTCTCGCACTGCCAAGGGCACTGTAGTTGCGAGCCTTGCCGCTTGGTGGCGCCAAGGCGTGGCAATCTTGCCTTGTCGCCTTGGGCCGTGAGTCGTTTCGAAAACCGTTTTGTAGATCCGTGAGAACACCGGTACTCTCGGCCTTGGGCCGAGTACTGGAGTTCTCACGGAACCATAAAACGGTTTTCGACAAAAATTGTCGGCTTGATGACAACATATTCATCCTGACGCAGTGCATAGAGGTCTCGCGGGCGGAAAAGCGGAATCTCATCTGTTGCTTTCTAGACTTTGCTAAGGCATATGACAGTGTCCCCCATTCTTTGATGCTAAGACAAATTCAACAGCTCAACATGCCTGAACCCTGGGTAGGCTTAATACAGCGACTATATGATGGCAATCACGCGATGGCAACGTTCATTGGGGTCGCCTCTAATGACGTTCTGGTGTGCAGAGGACTACGTCAGGGCTGCCCGCTGTCACTTGTTCTTTGCATGATCTACACATCCGATATAGAGAGAGCACTGGAACGCACGGGCGTTGGCTTTTCCCTGCAACACACTCTACATGGAAACGTCGTCAGTTGGCGGCTTCCTGGACTCGCTTTTGCAGATGACATTGCCCTTATGGCCGATAACGTGTCAGACATGAATGTCCTGCTGATCGTCTGTGAAACAGAAGCGGCTCGACTTCGACTACGGTTCAATGCCAAAAAGTCGGCAATCGTCCTTTTCTCCGGAGAAATGGAGGGCCTTGAATCCCTTACCATTCAGAACGCTGTGCTCCCTGTTAGTACCAAGTACAAATACCTCGGGGTTACACTAAAGCCCGGTTCACACAGTTGCGTTTGACTGTGTTTGACTGCGTTGCGGCAGCGAGACACGAGGACATCCCTGCTGCTTATATCGCGTGCCAAGAAGATTCCTTGAATTGGATTCCACGCTTCATACGAAGCACAGATGTGCCGGTGACTCGCTTTCGGTTCTCGCCGCACCGCAGTCAAACGCACTAAAACGGAAGTGTCTGAACCGGCCTTAAGTACTTCAGCAGATTATCTGGCAGAGCACCACCAGAGCCTCAAGACAGCGGCACTGAGAAAGCGCAATGTGCTTCGTCGAAAGAGCCTGTGGAGATGCGACCTTTATTAATGCGAATAGCATCCTTTGGATACTTCACGCACTTTTCGTCTATGTATCTATCTATCTATCTATCTGGGTATCTAACCTCTTACGCCGCGGGTCGATAAATAAATAAAAAAGACCGGCGCCGGCTGGGATTCGAACCGTTGACCCTTTGATCAGCAGGCAGACGCGCTAACCACAGAGCTATGAAGGCAGTCATTCAACGCACTCTAAACGGTTGTTTATATCTTTGCCATAGGACGCGCTTTACAGCGCTGTCACAGCTACCGGTGCGCGCGCGTTCCATGCACGAGGGCTCATTCCGCTCTCGTGAGGCTGAGCACGGCCGCTAGCTCACCCTCTCCCGCGCTCGGGAGAGGGTGATGTAGCGGCCGTGCTCAGCCTCACGAGAGCGGAATGAGCCCTCGTGCATGGAACGCGCGCGCACCGGTAGCTGTGACAGCGCTGTAAGCGCGTCCTATGGTAAAGATATAAACAACCGTTTAGAGTATCGTTGGTTGAGACTAGCTGAGACGCCAGAAAGTCTGGTCGGTGCCATTTTGAGTGTTTGTGCGTATGGCGCCTGCTTTGCTCGCCTTCCTAAGTGACACAAACGCACGTGCTGGGCTGCGGAGATCGTGCGCAGGGCTGCGAAAGTGTCAACAAATTTAGAATCGCCTCAAGAGTGGGCTGGCGTATCTAGAGTGTGCCGGCCACCTGACGAACGCGCATAACTCCGCACCGTTTGATGCTATTCGCATTAACGTAGATAATCATTCCCAAAGGATGGGTTCTGCTGATTTTTAATATCCCGAGAACTGTGGAAAGCTGTCGCTTTACCAGGCCTCACTTTCGTCAATGCTGTTACGTGTGTCCCCAGCGAGCTTAGGGAATACCTTGAGCGACGGCAAAGAGAGATCGAGCGCCACGCGCTGGGATGACACGGGAGAGTGCCTAATCAACTTGTCCAAGGTGACCTTGGCTGGTCCTCGTTTGAGGCACGAAAGGCCAGCAGCAAGCTTGAGTATTACGCCCGACTGCGACATATGGACAGAGATCGTTGGGCACGAAGGGTTTTTATATACATTCATTTAAAGAACCTATAACACGACATGTTGGCGGCGTACCAATCGACTCGGGACAAAGTACGGCGCCTTGTCGATGAGCGACGAGCCCTCTACAAAGAAAGATTGGGTTGCGGAGGTGAGAGGACAAATAAGCACCGCCGAGGCAAATCGGTGGAGAGCCGACATGGAAGAACATTCCAGCACGCACCTATAGGCGGCTTTCAAGACCAACATCGCTGCCGTCCGCTGGTGTGGAAACACACTGGGCAGCCGACTCCTTGCCGAGGCCCGCGGTGGTGCCTTACGCACCCGCATCTACAGGCAGCGGTACGATGTGAACGTGACCGAAACCGTGTGTAGTGCATGTGGTGAAGTAGAAGAAACTATTCAACACTTGCTCCTTGAGTGTCCGGCAATCGTACCTGCGACAGACGGCGGCAGCCGCATTGAGCAGGCCCTCGGTTTTACAGAGGAGAACAAACATGTGATGTGCTCAAAGAGGAGGCTTGAGGCATGGTGGAAAGTCCACTCGTGGTACTTCAGTGTGACTACGAACCATTTCTCTGACTTTCTAGTCCCTTTTGTTTTCCTTATCTTTCTCTTTTTCTTGCTTTTCTTTATTGGCATGCCTATTTTATAGACGCTCGTTAAAAAGAGCAATAGCCGCCAAGAAATACATACATGACATACATACTCGCCTAGTAGTAATATCCGAGGACTGTACGCCGTGGCCTATATAGCTTGTCCGTAATATCATGTGCATTTGTGGCCATGCCGCTATTTTATGTGCCACAAGCGTTCGCTTCACCGTGTTAGTTTCACACCACAGAAGTATTGGCTCGAGGAAACCAGTAAGTAGAAAACCGTCAGTACCCAGCAATGGCGTACGGTTGGCCTGGCCCTGACAGAGGTCCCCGCATTTTCAGATCAAGCTCATATGTCTGCAAAGAACGGCGATCTCGATGGCGTGAATTTCACGTTGCGGAAACACTGTAGAGTAGCTGAGACTGCAGCCAATGCCACAACTACGAAAGCTCTAGGTCGCTGCTTTGATGTGTTTTCTCGCATAACGATCGAGCGCTCACGCTAGAAAGGCATATCTCAAAGCCAGGAGCGCGGGCTAGATCGCGCTTGTAGCTTTGGCTGAAGTTTCAAATTATGAGCGTTCTCCGTTAAAGGGGCCATGAAACAAATTTTGGGCTGGGAAGAATGATTTTAAATTGAGACTTTACTAATCGCATATCGTTTAGTTGGCCAAGAAGAAGGGGGTAGAAAGTCAAAAGCCAGCTTTTCGGTACGAACATTTGAAAACATAGCGGACTATTTTGTAACTTCTTCCCTTCGAAAGCTCTCCGCCTTTTCACTATGATACATCCGCGGTTCCCAAAGTGCGTCAGCGGTGCCAACCTGACGTCAGCCGAGCCCAGCTCACGCATTGGACACGAGAACCGCGTCACTCGGACGTATCCGCTCGTCAACAATCGATCTGTCGACGAATATTTGGATTCGCGTTCGTGGCAAACGAGTGCCCTGACGGAACTTATCGTCACTGGGGAATGACAAGTCCTATGGTGTGCATAAAAAGCACGGTGGAAGTTTGGAGTCATCGCACCGGTGCCGAAGAATGTCACGACGACGTGATTTCACAATTTGCATTTGAGTTGAGGATTAAAGCTAAGGAGGAAGAAGTAGGAAAATCGTTTCATGACCCCTTTAAGTCAAATGCAGAACTATACTTCGTTTCAGCTTGGGTCCAGACCCAGCCGATGCTACGAGCGCGAGCGTGTGGCCCTGAACAGTGCTTGCATTGCACGAGCGCGCGTGCTTGGCAGGGACGCTGAAAGCCCGGAGCTGGCGCTTGTAGCATCGCCTGCGTCTGGACCCAAGCTGAAACGAAGTATAGGTAGTTCCACGCGAAAGCCATACTGCCGCGAATAGACCTATTGCTATATTACCCAAGCATCAAGGAGAACGCAGAGATTGGTGTTCCACGCGCCGCACGTGCTGGCCTCAGCAATAATAAATTTTCTAAAGCAAAAACCTAAAACAAATTGTATCTTGCACGCGCGCTCCTCAACGCTTTTTCGTTTTGTTATTTATTTCGAATATTTTATACGGGGAAGGCGTGCGCATGTGGCGCGCGGAACACCAATCCCTACATTCTCTTTGATGCTTGGGTAATATAGCAAATGGTCTATAGACCATTTGCTGTCTTACCCAAGCATCAAGGAGAATGCAGGGATTGGTGTTCCACGCGCCGCACGTGCTGGCCCTCAGCAGTATTAAATTTTCTAAAGCAAATACCTAAAACAAATGGCATCTTGCACGCGCGTTCGTCAATGCTTTCGTTTCGTTATTTACTTCGAATCTTTTATACAGGAAAGGCGTGCGCGTGTGGCGCGTGGAACACCAATCCCTGCATTCTCCTTGATGCTTGGGTAAGACAGCAAATGGTCTATTGGCGCGGCTTCTTAGGAACTCATGACGTCGAGGCGTTCCAACAGAGCTTCAGAGGCCGCCACAAGACGCAATTTTGAAATAAGTTCATTCTTTTTAAAATTACTTTTCTTGACTTCTCTGCCTGTAGCTAAGAAACACTCTAGTCCATTGCAACTCAAGAAGATAGGGCGAGGGAAAGCAAGGCCGTAGAGGAGGAAGCAGACGAAATGCTAAAAAGAGGAGGAGGTTTCCCCCTCTTCTCTCAAGCGTTCCGTATGCTTCCTTCTGCCTGGCCTTGCTTTCCCTCGCCCTACCTTCTTGAGTTGCAACGGACTACTGTCGAGACCGGTTATAACGAAGTCAACGGGAATCGGAAATCACTTCGCTATATCCGCTACTTCGTTATAACCGACTTCGTTATAACCGGTCTCGAGAGTCTAGGCTAGTTTCTCTGGGCGGCCAACACAGCATGGACCAGATCTCAACAATATAATAAAAGTCCGAAAATTTTGTTTCCGCACCCCTTTAAAGGGGCACTGAAAGGGTATTTTCTTTCGCCAAGGGTTTTTTTGACACATGACAATTGAGAGCACCACTACCCAGAACATCATTTGCGGCTCGAAATTAGTTTTCTTTCTGCCCGAAAACCACCAAACAAGGACTGGCTCCTGAAAGTCGCGCTAGCTCACTTTCTTCTCCGTGGTCACGTGCCGTTTACTATGGTTTAGACTCAACGAATGAATATGATCAAAGTCGTGGGTCATCGAAGGCGCACACTCAATATTTAAAGTATAAGAGAAATACGATACCCATTTTTTGTGGCTTCTAAAAAACTGCAAATGCGTTGATTGAAAAAGTTGCACAGCCACGTGACATCCAGCCACGCTCCTCTCTATATTTCTTCTTCCTCCCCAGTCTCGTTTCGGTTTCGAGCAAAAGCGTTTATGGACTTTATTAAAAATATATGGGACGCTGACGCAAAATATTGACTGGGTGGAATTCTGACACCATAATAAATTGTCTAACTAAAAATAAAATAAAAAAAAGTCTTCGGAGGTGTCAATGAACCCTTGATGGCGATTCATACACTTGCGTTCCCATACAGAAATGTCTTATGATCGGCTAAAGAAAATTATTTGTATGGTCGGTTTTAGCTATTTGGCCTAATTAGCTAAAGAATTTTCTATGGCTGTCTTTAGCATTTTTTATGGTAGCCTTTATGGGCCTCTTTAGCTTTGTCTATGGCCCTATTGCTGTCCAGCCATAGCGCCCTTTAGCTTTTCTAATGGTTGGCTAAAGACATCTCTATGGCTTACCCCATGACTCTCTTTAGCCAGCAGACTCTAAAAAAAAAATTACCTCAAGTTGCCCCGACTTGTGAACGCTACATGGTAAATCATGTACATCCCTGAACACACAGAATACACAGAACACAAGCAGAACACTACCCCACACAACAGCAACAATGCAGCAACACAGACCCCCACCCCTCTCTACATATGCTATGTTCGCACTAGCTGTATATATGGCAGTCTAATTTTTGAATCCGACTTTGCCGGTGAACCATCATTTGTCGCAAAAACACGGAGAGGCGAAGCAAATATTACTCGTACTTAATACATTATTTGAATTGTCTCTTTTAATAGCCCCCTCTCTTAATTCAACAACCCAACAAAGGAAATGTATATCATTTGGCTAATTAACTAAAATTTATTAATTTTTTTAATAAGTTTGATGAATCGTGTTGACAATGAAGTGTTGAAACGCAGTACACTGGTGGTGAACATTGCAATCAAGCTGTTGCTTGATTGCAGTGTAATCTATTTTCAGTTTTGGTGGGGTAATAATTAATTTTAATTGTTGCACAAGTATTTCAATGGATTTTTCAAGCAAACAATATTTCTGGTTTTCAAGGCTCGCTGCGACAGCAGAGAACATAACTTTGGTCATGCTTTGTCACCGGTATTACAGAAATTTAGTATTGCTTTAATTTTCTAACCTGGAGCGTTTTCCCTATAAAAAGTAGGTGCCGGGAGTGATAAAGACCCACGAACCATGACATGGGTATCACAACAGACGACTAAAATGAGACTGTCTTCGGTGATATTGTCACGAATGACAAATGACGAGGCGGAGAATAACTAAAGGAACTAAACGTTTAATGAGGGCGAACTTGTGCCCAAAAATAAAAAGGAAACAGAAGATAACAGCAGAGCGTCGCGGGCGTCGAAATCGGCGAAAGAGCAGAGTCGAACGCTGGGGCGAAAAACTGCCTCGGCTTGCCAGGCGGAGCCCCTTTTGTACACGCGTGGGCTTCCGGAACATTCGGCGTAGAAGGTTCGGGTCGTAGAACATTCTAACCTCGAATTAGCAAGGCGGCTCTCGAATTTACTAGAACATCACATTACAGCGTCAACAAAATGTGTAGGGGCTGCCAGGAATCGAACCCTGGCCTTCTGCGTGGAAGATAAGCGCGATAACCGTTATGCCACCGGCGCGCTGCCTACTTGGTCAGCTGTGCCCGCGGCATTATTCCCCCCTTAAAAAGAGGTGCATCGTCCCGATGCAGCACAACACGAAAAAAACAAATCCACAACTAAGGGACAGCAGACTCGCGAGCCACAATTCACAGTTCACAGTTCACAGTTCACTCGTCGACGACGGTGGAAAGTGCTATCGTTCGTAATACGGCTTCAGCCGGACGACGTGCACCACCTCGGGTCGCGGCTGACGTCTGGTTGATGGTCGTGTTCCGTCGGGAAGAACTGCGTAGTTCAGATCTCCGAGGCGTCGGATGACCTTGTAAGGCCCGAAGTATCGCTTCAGCAGTTTCTCGCTGAGACCGCGACGACGAATTGGCGTCCACATCCACACTCTGTCTCCGGGCTGGAAGTGGACGGCGCGGCGACGAAGATTGTACCGGCGAGCGTCGACACGCTGTTGATCGTGGATTCGAAGGCGGGCTAGTTGGCGTGCTTCTTCTGCTCTCTGACTGACCACATGGGCATCGTCGCATCCGACATCCACAGGCTCATGAGGCAGCATCGCGTCCAGCACGGTCGTCACTTTTCTTCCATGCACCAGCTCGAATGGCGTAAACCCGGTGTTTCTTGAGCTGCAGTGTTGTAGGCGAACGTAATGTAAGGTAATACCTCGTCCCACGTCTTGTGCTCTACGTCGACGTACATGCAGATCATGTCGGCGATCGTCTTGTTGAGCCGCTCCGTAAGCCCGTTGGTCTGCGGATGGTACGCGGTGGTCCGACGATGGCTGGAGTGGCTGAGCCGAAGGATCTCTTGCGTGAGTTGGGCCAAGAATGATGACACTCGGTCGGTTATCAAGACTTCGGGGGCGCCATGTCGAAGGAAAATAGATTCGACGAAAAAGTTGGCGACTTCCACCGCTTTTCCTGACGGAAGGGCTTTCGTCTCCGCGTACCGGGTAAGGTAATCCGTGGCAACGATTATCCAGCGGTTCCCCGACGTCGATGGCGGGAAGGGCCAGAGCAAATCCATTCCAATTTGTTGGAAAGGCGTAGTAGGGGTCAATATCGGTCGCAGGAATCCCGCAGGTCTTGTCGGAGGTTTCTTACGCCGTTGGCACTCGTGACATGACCGTGTGTACAGATGAACAGTCTTCGGGAGTTTTGGCCAGTAGTACTTGTCACGAATCCGGGCAAGGGTCCTGCTGTAGCCGAGATGTCCGGCCGTTGGGTCGTCGTGGCACGCTTGAAAAATGTTTTCTCGGAGGCTGGTAGGGACAACCAGTAGCCAGGGAGTTTCGTTGGTTCCGAAATTCTTTCTGAAGAGCACGCCTCGCCGCAGGACAAAGCTCGGTAGGTACCGAGAAAAGATACGTGGGACAGAGCCTCCTCGACCTTCGAGGTGGTTGATCACGGAGCGAAGTTCCGTGTCGTCGCGTTGCATTGCCCTCATGTCTGTAGCGTTAACTGCGCCTAGAAAACGGGCGTCGTCATCGTCGTCGGCGCCGGAGATTGGAGGTTCGACTGGAGCCCTAGACAAACAGTCAGCGTCATTATGCTTGCGGCCGGATTTATGTACAATGGTTACGTCAAATTCTTGCAGTCGAAGGCTCCAGCGGGCGAGGCGTCCTGACGGATCCTTGAGGTTGGCGAGCCAGCAGAGGGCGTGGTGGTCTGTGACCACGCGGAACGGTATCCCATTCAAGTACGGACGGAACTTGGTTATCGCCCAGACGACTGCAAGACATTCCTTGTCGGTCGCTGAATAATTTTGTTCTGCCTTGGACAGCGCCCGGCTTGCGTTAGCGATTACTCTCTCTGTTCCTTCTTGTCGCTGAACGAGTACCGCACCGAGACCGGTATTTCTGGCGTCCGTGTGGATTTCTGTCTCCGCAGACTGATCAGAATGACCGAGGATAGGGGGCGACTGGAGCCTTCGCTTCAGTTCGTTGAACGCTTGATCTTGCTCCTTTCCCCACTGGAACTGCACGTCGTCCTTGGTGAGATGCGTCAGCGGTGCAGAAATTTGTGCAAAGCCACGAACGAAACGTCTGTAGTAGGCGCACAGCCCAAGGAACCTTCGGACGGCCTTCTTGTCTGATGGTTTTGGGAATTCGGCGACAGCGGACGTCTTTGCAGGATCAGGGCTGACACCCTGAGAGCTCACAACGTGTCCCAAGAATTTCAGCTCACCATAGAATTTCAGCTCACCATAGTTAATGCGACCGCTTGAAAACATCAAGTTGCCCAAGTCAGAAAGTTCAAAAGCCCGTGTTGAGAGTTTTAGTAGATCGTTCAGCAGGCCGCCGCTGTCGCCGCGAGCATGGAGGAGGAATTTTTAGACTCGTTGCCATAAAATTGTTAATGGACGGGAAAAGAAAATTTATTGGTTTCCGGTCTTTCGACGCAGGACCATAGATTTTTCTATAGCTCGCTGTAGCTGTATTTATGGATTTCTATGGCCGACCATAGAAGGTCATAGGGGTGATAGCCTGCCATAGAATTTTCCATAGACGACCATAGACCATTTTTGTATAGGTTGAGACCGACCGACTGCGAGGGTTGCTACGGCAACAGCTGCGTCGGCTCCAACAAAACGGGGTAAAAAACGGTTTTGTCGGAGCCGACGCAGCTGTTGCCGTAGCAACCCTCGCACTTGGTCTGACTCAACGCAAGTGTGTGAATCGCCCTTTAACCTGGACTGGCACGTAGCCAGGATTTTGTTTGGGGGGGGGGGGGGGTGCCCATGACAAAATGCTGTATGAGGGGGAGGGGGAGAGGAGGTCCCAGCAAAACGGAAGATTTGGGGGGGGCATGCCCCCCCCCCCTTTGGTCACGTGACTGACCCTGGACATGGTGTAAGATGTACTCTTCAGGTGAGGACTCTGCCCGACGAGGGACGACCAGAGAGCCCGGGGTGAACTAGCGTCGCTCGCTGGCGAAATGACGGATCTGTGAAAAAACACAAATAAAATATCTCGTTGCCATGCCATCTCTCGTGCAGCGGTCGCACGTCCTTGAGCAAGGCGCTCGTGCTCGTCTGACGCCATGGCAACGATATTGTTTATTTGTTTTTTCACGTGCGCGATCGAAAGCGTCGCTGTGGTCGGCCTTCCATGCACGATTGGCCTAATGCTGAGTATGACGTCACCAAAGGGTTTCTCATCGACTGAAATAAGAGCAATGGAAGAACTTCCATTTTGGCGGTGTTGGCAGTGTTGCTTTTAGAGCGCAATGTTGTCAAGCTTCCACCATGCTCATTACAAACACCATCAAACTTGTTGTTCGCAAGGTAATGACGTCACTAGAGGGAACCATAGAGCCGTATATTAGCGCTAAGAGTTTGGTACTAATAGCGCGGCAGCGCAAAGGCCGCCTGCCAGCGCCGAAGTTCCCCCCACGCTTAGAGCGTAAAACTAAATTTGTGACACGAGCGTCGACCAATCAGGAGACCTACTCACTCCATCTGGCACAAATCGTCTGCAGTGAAGACAAGGACCAGGCGCGTGAGCCTCAGCTCAGCGAAACGCTTTTGTTTGTACGAGACCTCCAGTGCATAGGAGGCACTTTCCAAAGCCACGCGCTCGTGCCCACGCCTTGGTCTGTATTCTAGCTATAAGCATTCGTTTCAGCTTGGGTCCAGACGCAGCACGATGCTACAAGCACGTAGCAGTGTGGCCCTGAACAGTGCCTGTACTGCACGAGCGCGCGTGCTTGGCAGGGACGCTGGAAGCCCAGGAGCACTGCGCTTGTAGCATCGGCCCAAGCTGAAGCGAAGTATAGAACAGCGTCCTGAGAGTGGCTGAAAGAAAGCAGTGCAAAGGGTGGGGTGCGCGAGCGTCTTGAGACGCGGAGTCCTCGCTCGGCACGGCTCAGAACGTTATACTTCGTTCCTCACTTTAATCGGCGAGCGAATGCCAAAGTTATGAGGCGCGAGACCAGCGTTTTTTGCACTGGTGCGTGCCCCAAGCTTCCAGCGCGCTCGATGCAAAGCCTGAACGCACGGAGCATTCCTCAGTGACGATCGCGCTTCCAGTTTTGCACTTCATTCGCACATGAAGGTGAAACGAACTATAGTCATGTCACAAATTGTTGAGAGCACATGACCACCGACTGACGGGCTGTTTCAGCGCGAGCTCTGCTCGGTTGGCGTCCGAGATGCTGACGCCTATTCAAACCAATGTATGGCCAAACTCTCTCAATAAGACGGAGCTCTGGAAGAGGAAGCCATAGGATGGTCGCCACATTTCAAAACATCTCGCACGCTAACAGCAGGTTCAGACTTTTTAGCTGCTTTGGGCGCGCGCATGCGCTTGTGAGAGGACTTTATCTAGTCGATCGCGTCTGAGTATATTGCCGTCCGCATCCGTGGCCGAAGGGTTATCGTGCTTGGCTCCCGCGCAAAGGGCCACGATTCGATTCCTGGCCGCGGAAGTACCTTTTTGTTACTTCTGTAAATGTCGCATTCTGGTAAATTCGAGAACCCCGTTGCTTATTCGAGGTTAGAACGTTCTACGCACCGAAGCCTTTATGCCGATTGTTCCAGAAGCACTCGCGTGTACAAAAGGGGCACCGCGCGGCGAGCCGGAGTCAGTCTTGCCCACCGTGGTCTCGCCCCAGCGCTCGATCCTGCTGTTTCGCCGATATCGACGCCCGCGACACTAACCTTCTATATTTGTTTTGGGCACAAGTTCGCCCCTTTAAATGTCTAGTGTCTCCAGTTATTCGCCGCCTCATCGTTTGTCATTCGTGGCCAGGGGCGGATGCAGGAATTTTCAGAGGGGGGGGGGTCAGGTGTTGGTCAGCGTACCATATGTTTAGAAATGGCCTCCCCCTCTCCTTCGTTTTACGCCCTAAACTTTACTCATGCAGAAATCAAGAGGGGATCAGGACATCCGGACCCCCCTCTGAATCCGCCCCTTTTCGTGGCAATATATCTTACACCATGACCCTGCAGTAAAGGTCGAGTAAATTTTGAAACGCGGCCTTTGTGTTTGACGAGTCTCGCGACCAGGCGCTTACTCCACGAGCACTGAGGAACTGCAAGCAAGTATATGTACCTTCGCCTGCATGCAGCACGTTCTTGAGGCTCAGAGGTGTCAGTTGTGTTTGTTTGTCGCTCTAGTGGAACTCAGACACCCTTTCAGACTAGAAGTAGAGCCATCACCGCAAGCTCGGTATGACGAAAATAATCCCTGAAGAAGGGGAAAAAGAGGGACAAAGGACATACATAAATCTGCAAACTCAACTAGGTGACTGGTACGCGACCAAAAAAATCCGCATGGTCCGGGTATCGAACCCGGGACCTCTCCATTTCCAGTGGAGCGCTCTACCAACTGAGCTAACACGGGGTTAGACGCGCACCAGTCACTTAGCTGTGTTTGGAGATTTATGTTTGTCCTTTGTCCCTCTTGTTCCCTTCTCGAGGGATTATTTTCGTCATTCTTGTCCAGCTCGTTTGCGCCTTTGCATTTAATTGCATTATAATCATAACCTAAAAAAGTGCAAGTTTCACCCTTGTTGGTGTTAGGCTAGTGGCAGCTGATAAAACCCGTTTGCTCTACTGACGTATAATCCCTCGTTAGCTCAGTTGGTAGAGCGCTCCGCTAGAAATGGAGAGGTCCTGGGTTCGATACCCGGACCAGGCGGATTTCTTCGGTCGCGCACCAGTCACCTAGCTGTGTTTGGAGATTTGTGTTTGTCCTTTGTCCGTCTTGTTCCCCTTCTCCAGCGATTATTTTCGTCATTCTTGTCGAGCTCGCTTGCACCTTTGTATATAATTGCATTATAATCATAAGCTCGGTATCTTCCGCAGTGCTTTGGTTGGGCGTGCCTGAACGTTCACATTTGTGTTCGCAAGTCCAGGAAGCTCCGCTGAAGGCGCAGCTCCACTGAAGGCGCAGCTTGTACTCTCAGCTTAATGGTGAACGGAGTATTGCAGGAAGTAATCGTTGTTTCAGCACGCAGCATGCAGCAGGTGGCCGAAACCAGCTTTGAGGACAGCTGCAAGCCCGCGCCGGAGCCCGGTGTGTGCGACAGCTACTTTCCTCGCTGGTTCTTCAACGTGAACACGGGAGCCTGCGAGCAATTCATCTATGGCGGCTGTGGAGGCAACCCCAACAACTACCGGACCTTCGCGGAGTGCGAGAGAACCTGCCTGGGCCGTGCGTGAACGCGTACGTATAAAATCACTCCTATTCAGTTTGTGTAATTTAGTCGATTCAAAAATAGAGAGTAAAGAAAGAAAAACAAATTTGCATAGTTTTCACCATGGCAAAATAAACTACGCATCGCCGAACCCTCATTCTCCGCACAAATGTAGCGCTAGCGGCCCATACCAGATGTCAAAGTTTCAGAACTAAACGTTATCTTATTAAAAAGTTACGTGATATTTTATAAAATTTCAACGGACAAATGGGACCCGTTTTTGGTGACTGGCACCATTGAGCTCCACGTATTCGAGAGATGCTTCGCCCACCATTTTCCCATTAAAGGGCAAGCGCTCTAGTGGGGTCCCCCGATTCTCCTGCTCAGCGGGCACGGCGGAACTGCGCGCGATCATGGCTCGCCAAATGTAATGTCCGAATGCAAACAACGCTCTTAGCTGTCCCAACCTTGTACTGCAGCCGGTGTGGGATTGTACCTTGGTAGAGAGTTTTAGTATTGCGTACAGAAGCAAACGCAAGTGGTGTGTGTTTGCGTTAGAGTTGCGTGCTCCACGTTGCTCAAGCGCTTCTTCGCCATGCGCCAATCCAAGACCGGAATTTTGGGCTCCGCGCACGCGCAGTGTGGAACGTGCTAAGCTTACGCAAACACGCAGCGCTTTGCGTTCGCTCGTATACGCGATACTAAAACTCACTACCGTTTCACCGGCTTCCAACGCCTACGAAAGGTGCTGAAGTGAGCAGACGTATGTACATGCAGGTAGGCGGTCCTTCGAACTGGAAAGGCTGATTGGCAAAACGACGGCGCGTAAAAATGAAAGTAACAAAATGTATATAAAAATATCGTTTTTTTTATATAGGGCATTTGGTCTAGAAGGATATTGGCGGCGATTTTGGAATATTTGCGGATTGTCAATAGCGGCGCGACTTCGATAGGACCATATTCTTTACCCGCACTTAATGGAATTTAACATGGATTCCTCACATTAGCTAGAATGTTTGAATTGATTTTAGACTATATTTATTTTTTAACTTGGTAATCACAAATGCTGCAATTCGTACCAGTGATGATAATCAGCATACTTGTGATTGTCGTACTTGTTCGCGTGTTTGAAATTAGATCATAAGCGACAAATTATATTAGAGCCTGAAAAATTACGTATTCATTATCTTAATTTTCATATAATTAATATTAATACAAATGGCGGCAACATGTTCCCCCAATAAACGCCATTATCACAAAAATACGCCATTTAACATATACCTCTAGAACGTCACACTCCCGCGAAGTTTCAGAACCCTACAAAAAAAAACAACCAAAAACCGGCGTTTTACATTTAATTTTTAAGGGGCTTCATACCGGCGGAGAAGCCACTAGCTGGTCAGAGCTTTAAAACACACAGTACTGGAAACACGACTACTTTTTGACCAGCAATCAACGGCTATCGTGCTTAGTGGTTGCGTAACAAAGAAAAACGTAGCAAAAAAACTTAACCCTATCGATGTAGGTGAGGGTATCGGTGTCGTGGCTGGGCCACCGCATAACCCCTGGGAAGCGTGTCTTTGTTGCAATAGCGGTAATTATTTTTATATATTTCTTTATTTTGTACTGCCAGCCATCGACACGCCAAAGAATGAGGGGGTACAAATGGAAATAACGCATAGTCATGATACACACTCAGACATTAAAACAGCAAAATTAAGGCGAGGTATTTTACAAATAAAGATGCTTTTGGACTATTGATCAACCCTTTCAGGCAGGCTATCTCCAATCTGTAGAATTAATATAAACGATAATTTAAGCACATCCGAAACGTACGAGTAAAAATCAATATGCTTGTTGCGTTTCTTTCTTCTTCTAATGCCGCGGTGGATCGAAAATCGTGTATATATATTTCCTGGTTCAACATTTGGACATGATTACAAAATAACTGCACTGTGGTTAACTGCCGTCTTGCTCTTCCTTTCAGGTTGAGGGTCCCTTCCTGGCCTCCCAAGGCAACCCGCAGGGGTCAATGCGTGCAAATAAAGTTTGTCACGACTCACGCCCCTAACACATTCTCCGTGTTTTTGCGAAGCGCCAAGCGGCTTCCACGCTAAGTAGCTTTGACGTGGTTCCTGAGATGGCCGGTGCTCGAAGCTTCTGGCGGCCGTTCCATTCCTCGGGGAGAGGCCGCAATGGAAGATGGTTCATGACGTACTCCGTTTCCAGCTTCAGTCTACGATGGACCCCAGCGAATGCTACGAGCAATCCAGGCCACTCCAGAAGTGCGAATATGTCACGTGACTACGCACCCTGGGTGTCGCTATCCGCGTCACGTAATCCAAATTTCACGTGACTCTCACAGAACACGGGATTGGCTTTGATGGCTCGTAGCGTCAGCGGTGGTCTATCGTAAGGTGAAATAAAGTATATGCGCAGGTTGCTAGTCCAGTCCTTGCCTCACGCGATATCAGCTGTTCGACGTCTCTTGAATAACTAATTCCTGTAGCATCGCTGTATTAAAAAAAAAGAAAAAAAGAAGAAAGGCTTTTGGCTACTGTCACCATGGGGGGGGGGGGTGCACGTTGCCTAAGAGGAAACATAATGGGCGTATATGAGGCAGAAGAGGGCAGGTTAAAGGAGGACTCCGGCGATTTTTTGAACAACCCCAACTAACTATATCTTCGTAATCACCGGCCTTTTCTATTTCCGCAATAAGATTAGCTGGCGGGCTAGTTGGTTGTCCATCATGAATAAAATAGCGCAAAACAACAAGGAAGGAAGGACGAGGTAGACAGGAATGGCGCTAACTGACAGCTTTGAAGGTGAACTTTTCTTTCTTTTAGGCAATAACATCTGTAACTTCTTTCTTCTCCTTCTTTATAGACTGTACTAAATGTCAGTTGCCAGTTAATTAGCGCCCTTCCTGCCTACCTCGTCCTTCCTTCCTTGTTGTTTCGCGCTTTTTTATTCACCATTCACTATTTCCGGTATGCTATATAGCAGGGGTGGCCAGGCTGACCCGGCCTAAGAGCCGCAAACAAAACCACGAAACTTCCAAGAGCCGCGGGGAAGGAGGGGGGGGGGGAGAGGGGGCAAGCTTTTGTTTAAAGCAATAAACGAAACTCGAACTACTTTCTATCTATCCGAGTCAAAAGCAGTCCCTCAGTACGTAAGGTAGCAGTAGCACAATACTACCAAACCGTAACCTGTCTTTCGATTTGAAAGGCGTTCCATTTCTTTTTTTGGGGAAGTGCTCGTGTGACCGGGAGGGTGGCCGGGGGGGGGGGTGATGTGCAGGGGAAGGAGCCGCGAGCCGCACTTCAACACGCGAAGAGCCGCAGCTTGGCCACCCCTGCTATATAGTATCGGGAAATTAAGAATTGTTGCTGTGAAATCGGCCAGCGAGAATGATGCCAAAACCAACATTCCAATATACCCGCGCTTTTCCGTGCCGTGATGTCAGGGGAAGGGAGGCTTGCAGGCAGACTTGGACGTAGTTAAACTACTCTACTCAAGTTACTGTAGTTTAACTACTTTTCTGAGTAGTTTAGTAACTTTCAATTACATTTTTATTTGGGTAATTATTAGTTTACTTTAATTACTTTTTCTGAGTAACTTCTACTCAAGTTACAAATTACTTTCGAATTTTAGTGGTTGTTTTGCCTATCAACAATCATTCCTGCACAAAAGAGATAAGATGTTGCAAGATCAGCTGATATTTTCGAAAAGGGGGAAGCATGTGGCGTAGGAAGGGGGTTGAAAGAAAATGGTTTGGAGAGTCCGAAACACCCCCCCCCCCCAAACTTTTCACAAGTCTTACTTACTACAACAACACTGCTACGAGGCGCGGGGAGCGAACAGACACGACGCTAGAGAGGCCGAGTAGCTGTGGGATTAGCGCCAATGACTGGCGTTTCTCAGTGTCCCGAAGCTGAAGGAGACTTGACCCATTTGAAGGAAGGGCTGGTCCCCGCTTCGCCCCAACGTAGAAACTCCCGCCCACTACAGGAGGTGCACACACTGAATCCTCACTCAACGGAGGCAACAAAGTGCAGCACCTGCTCTGGAACTCGTCTGGTGCTCCCGTAGTTCGTGCTGCGCTCGAAGAGTCGCGTGCTAAAGGGCAACGCAAAAATAACCTTTCTGCTTTACCTTTCCTCCCAAAACTGAGAATATGCAGATCTTCAAAGGTTCAAAGATCGTTCGAGAAACCTGTAGTTATTCTCCCAACGTTTTTATATAAAAAAGAATAAACAAGCAGTGTTGGGACGTACTCTATGTACATGGTATACTTAAAGTAATACTTTTTAGAAAAATTTTACTTTACTTGAAGTAAATTCTTTGAACATGTACTTGTATTTCCTGAAAAAAGTAAAACTCCCGACTTCAATGTACACTCCCCTAATTTGGAAACAAAAAAAAAATGGCGGTATCGTCGTGTGAAGACGCGCTCTTTTGAGACGTCATCTGGTCATTTCTCTGAGTGAAGTAATGGCGGCTGTAAGATCGATGGAAATAAGTGCCTTATAAGTTGATTGTGTCAAATAGCTCGTCAGCGAGAGTAAAACCACTACTCTGCGGCGACTTGACCATATACCATATTTGCTGCCCTTCCCGTAAAAAAAAAAAAAATGATGCATCTCCAATTATTTTTGGGGCAATGTATACCACTTAAAAATATAAAAAAAACACTGTATAGTGAACGAGAGGGCATCATGAAAGGTTGTGTTAAAATTGATTGTACTTTACCTTGAAATATATCGTATTTATAAACGTTACTTCAAGTACAGTCGCTGCGGGAGTTAATAGCTCCACGCGAGCGTGCGTTTTTTTCCGAGGGGCGCTTGACTGGTGACTTTCGATAGAACTAGAGATGACGTCAGGGCGAGTCCATGCGGAGTGGGCGGGGGAAGCCGTCTCAATTCAAGGGAATCGTTGTTATCATCCGAACGTCCGCATACCTGAGTGTAGTTCGAATGAAAAGGGAAGATGATTCTGCAGAAGTCAAGATCGCCAAGCACGAATGACACGGCAGTTTGAAAAGAGAGAAGGAAATAGGTCGTATGTTCTAACTTCTGCAGAAACATCTCCCATTTTCATTCGACCTACGCTCACCCGCAGGCAGATGATAGCAACGGTTCCCTTGAATTGAGCGGCTTCCCCCGTCCACTCCGCATGGACTCGCCCTGACGTCATCTTTAGTTTTATCGCAAGTCACCAGTCGAGCGCCCCTCGGAAATAAACGCGCGCTCGCGTGGAGCTATTAACTCCCGCGGCGACTGTACATTGCACCCGGTGTACTTACTACTTTACTTAAAATAGTACATCAGCTCTTGTTTACTTTGTACTTCAAGTACTTTTTATATGTACTTTACGCAACACTGTAAACAAGCAAACATCAAGCTCGAACAGTGCTAAACCTCAAAGTAGAAATGACACATTCGCAGTACATTATTGACCAAACAAGCAAGAAAGTACTAAGCGATTAGGCACGTAGAAGAAGAACCAGCTATTAAAGCATTTCTGTCAAAAAACAAGCCGATTCATATTTGGCTAGCACAATTCCGATAATGGATCAAAACCTCTGTACTTTCTTTTACCATAAAAAACATGTAAAAGTAACTTCAAAAGTAATTCGCTACTTTGTCAGGGTAGCTGGTAATTTGAGTAATTTGAGTAAAAAAGAAAAGTAATTTGAGTAGAGTAGAAGTTACTCCAATAGGCTATTGGAGTAACTCCTACTCTACTCAAATTACTTTTCAGATCAATACTCAGTAACTTAACTTAATTACATTTTTCGAGTAACTTGTACATGTCTGCTTGCAGGTCGAGCGTGCAGTCTAAAAATGGAATATGCCGTGCATTTGTTTCATGCTGTTGCGCGGGTGCTGGAGCGAGCTTCAAAAGCATTCGTTTGACACCATGAAACTGCTTGTAATCACTTGGGTACAAAGTCTACAGTCCAAAGAGTTAAGTGCCGTTCACACTTTTGCGACGGAGTACAACCGAGTAAGACCAGACTGGTTTTTAGGACCGGATGCGCTTATACATCGGAGCTGGTCCTAAGAGATCGCAAGAGGCTTAAAAACCGGTCTGGTCTCTCTCGGTCATACTCGGTCGCAAGAGTGTGAACGAGCCTCTAACAGTTCCCCTGATGTCACTTTTTCATTGTTGCCAGTTGAAAATTTCCCTTTGAAATACATGGTGAGGACCAAAATTGTAAATTCAGTAACTTCGCAGATTTATATATATATATATATATATATATATATATATATATATATATATATATATATATATTGGCCCAATGGTTGGATTACTATTCCAACGATGTTTGTTTGTGTGCTTTGAAAATTTTCAGAAAATTTCCTTTCACCACATGACCGCCAGCAAGCAAGCGCTGCCCGCGACCATTAAGGCCCGTTCACACTCTTGCGACCGAGTACGACCGAGAGAGACCAGACCGGTTTTTAATCCTTTTGCGACTTCTTAGGACCGGATGTGCTGCCGGCAGAGCTGGTTCTAAGAGATCGAAAGAGAAAGAGAAAGTTACGACCTCCTAGAGAAAAACGACGACTTCCGGTGCTGTTGCTATGGCGACGGCGTCTTCGGCAACACGAACAACCACTCGGAGAGCACGGCATAGTTCGGAGCACGTGGATTTTTCATAACAAACGCAGGCTAACTACTCGTTGATAGTCAGCTCGGTGTATGTCCGGTCCTGTCTATGTGCAAATGTTTAGTGTTCAAGCTGTTTCTCATAAACACGGATGGCCTTTCCACCACCACTTGTCTGGGGTTCGTGTCCGTGCAGTGATAAATCGACGCTAACACGATTTGAACGCTTCGTTGACTGCTACGAACTCGAACGCTACGAAGTCAACACAACTGTCATCGTTGGTAAAAGCCCCGTGCTAGTCGTTTGCAAAGCGACGTAGAGAAAAACAAACCGCCACGGCGTTCTTCGCGGCCTCGGAAATGCAGGAGCGAGCCGACGTTAAAAAAAGATACGTTTGAACTACGAGAGTGTCAGCAAGAGTCGCGCAAATGCCTGTTCACACTGGGAACCAACGCGCGCGTTTGATCGAAGTGCTGGATTACCTCTCTTAGACCGCCACTCGGCAAAAAAGGTTGGACCGTCATCGCGTAGCTCGACAGTGACGTAGCGTCGTGTCAGAATAGAAATGGCATACTAATAACAAAGTGTACATACCGTGCTACGAAGGTAATCCACACGGCGTTTATTTGAGCTCTATATCACACAAAACAAGATAGAATCGATAAGAGTCCGTTTCCGACGACAGCGTTCGTCACCGCTGCCTCGGAAAACAAGGAGATGACATGGGGAAGAGATTGACCTCTGAAATTTAGTTCAGCGGTCAAACTATTCATACGGGAAGGGTCCACAAGGGTCGCGCGGGCATATTCCATTCAGCAATCCAGCCGGTCGTGGGCAGACGGTCTTGGCCAAGGACCGTCGGAGCGGTCGGAGTGCCTGCTAGGCCTATTCTGTCGAGCTCGCTTCGTCGGTGGGATCGTTGCCTTTGTTGCTTTTCCCGGGTGCCTGTGGATCCAGCGTTGACGTTCGTCGTGGTCGGTTTCAAGGACTTCTTCCTTTTTTCTTGCTGCTTGAAGTCGGGACGCGCGAGAAGAGCATGCAGAAAAATAAACGTCCTTTGGTCGTCGCGACCAAGTAACTGTGCGATGCTGTCGGCCATGTTGATTTGATGGTAAAAGTGCGTAAGACAGCTTCGTAGCTGTCGTAGGATTTTGTCGTAACCTGCGCAAAAGTTACGACAATTTCGTTTCGAGAATACGGATTTTCTCTCAAATATGTCGTACGCACGTTTTTCGTCGTTAGTTCGCTTTGAGAATCCGGCCTCAGAACTGCGGGAACGAGGAGTGGCCGCCAAGGACTTCTCTGAAGGTCGAGCGGCGGAGCGAGCCACGGGAGGAACGGGAGGAAGGGTGGGAAGGGTGGCAACAGGTGGCACAAGCGGGCGAGGAGGATAAGTCAATTGTCTCCAAGATTTGTTCCTCGGTGGGTCTGCTTGCTGCGCTTCAATTCCAACGACCGATAAGAAATCGACCGTCGTCGATCGTTTGTCGGCGATTGTCGGCGTTTGTCGCGGGTGTTGGTAGTTACAATGGGACTGCATTAGCGACACGGAACTTTGCGGTGTCGCCGGACAAAGATCGGTGTTTGTCGCTCTAGTGGGATACTACAAACAGGATACTACAAAGGTCGTCAGGCCGCGCGACTCCGACAAATCGTTCGGAGCTCCGCTTCCGGCTGTTTTTCTTTGCCGGGGGTAAACTTCCCCAGTCAAATCTCCCCGCGCTTCCTCCACGGCGGCCCTTTCTCTGCTCATCACGTGTGTCCGGAGAGCCGCTCATATTCTTGCGTCAAAGCGTGCGTTTCGCTTCTCGCAAGGAAAGGGGAGCCAGTGACAAACGCGCTCGGTGCGCATCCACAATCGGCCCTCTCCTCCTCCCCCTTTCATTCTCTTCCAATATAACAACGCTTACACACACACCACAAGGAGAGGGAGGGACACCTTCGTGTCATTCTCTTTTCCATTTTCGGCACCTGAAAAGCGGCGGAGTGTGTGTGTGTAAGCGTTGTTATATTGGAGGCCTTGAGCGATCGACCGACAGCCGACAGAGCGTGTGAGTGGCTCTCCGCACCCACGTGATGAGCAGAGCAAGGCGAGCGAAGGGCCGCACGATTTGTCGGAGTCTTGTGTTTTGTAGTATCCTGTTTGGACACGCCTTAACGGGAATTCTGTCGATATTTCGAGCTACCTAATCCAAAGGCATAATCTGAATGCGGATGACTTCCTGATTCCGAAATGCTATCTCGTTCTTCCAAATTCACTCTAGTTAATTTTAAAAAAGCGATATTTTGTTTGCTACCGTAACCGAAACGTCGTTCTCCCTAGTTTTCCCCAAGTTTTTTCGCCACCCAAGCGGGACGTCACCTGTGGGCAGCGAGGCGCGCGGCCGGCAATCGGGTACGCTTGCGCCCGCCTTTCTCGCGTCTAACAGCGAGAAAACCTGGGCGTTCGTGCTATTTGAAGTTGATAATTATTTATATTTGCAAAAAGTAGGACCTTGGCCCATTAGCCAAACTATAAGAAAGCAAATAGAAAAGAAAAAAAAACGAAAAAAAACGGGAGCAATTGGAATTTTGATAAAACCGTTTTTGCAACTGGGTACGCCCAAGCCGCGGCTCACTAGTGTCGTGATATCACTAGTAAATTCGTTCTCTTTTTTTCTAGAAGATGGCCGGTAAAGAAAAACTTATTTTACAATTACAAAAAAAAAAAAAAGATGGAAAAGATTAATGACTACGTGTCACTTTTCCGGTCGCGGGTTAAATATTTTTGTGTTTTTTTGCGGTTAAAGAAAACAGACGAACCAATCCTGAAGAGATAAAATAAGCATATAAAAATATTAAATTGGCAGGTGTACCAGCGTTGTTTCGTAGATCGTAGAGAGGTCACGGGTTCGATTCTTCATAACTACTTTCGCACTCCCTTTGCTCAGTGATATGTTAAGACACGTTGTTGCTTCCTACTATGAGGGGTTTAGAGAATTACTGCAGAGAATCTGAAAAATATATAAGACCAAGCAATTCGTAACTCCAAAGCCCTCTAGGTGGCGGGGTGGTAGTTCGAAGATGGCGGAAGAGACGGGGGTAGATTCTCCAGGGTTTCCCGTGCGCCTGCTCGGTGACGCTGGTCAGTGCGCGAAAAGTGATTTATTTGTCTGCAAACGCGAAGTGGTTACGGCAGGATCATATTACAGGTGACGGAGATGTCGATGCGCGTTGGAAAAATGAGCAAGAGTTGCAGAAACCTCGACTTGCGAAGCTTTGTGGTGGGCGAGCGCGTTTTACGCACAGGCCATGTCACTGTTTGTGGCAGAATATTTTTGAGGGTGATGAAGATATCGTATTTGCACCTGGCCTGGCCATTAGTGCTCCAAAAAGGAAGCCGCGCATGGTGACCGTCAAGCTTCGGAAGAGCAGCGTTCACAGTATTGATGCCTTCGTGTCGCAGGCTCGCAACTCGCTGCTCACCGTCTCGGTTTCACTGTATTGCAACACGTGATCAAACTGCTCTCTGGTTATTGATAGGAAGTTTGTTACCGCAGGCTACCGTTCGGTGTAGCATTACAACCGGAGGCTCGCGCTGCGCCTTTGAAGCGCAGTTTTCAGCGCGTGCCAGGAGTGTTGCCTTGCGCACGGTATAGCCAACGGTAGCCTGCGGTAACGCTGTGGTAAAAGTGTTTATTACCATAATCGGCGTGTTTAGGGGTTTTATTCACTGCTTTATCAAAAATGCATATTTTAATATACGGTACTTTTTTTGGTATTGTGTTATTTGCAGCGTTGTGGCCCCGCTCGCCAAAACAGCCCGTTCTAAGCTCTCGTCACGAACGGCTGCCTAACACAGACGCGCTTAAAATGCTTCGGGCATTTCTTTATCTATTTTGAAATTACCTGTAAGCAAGTACGGGTATTCTATCTTTTAAAAATTCTTGGAATAAATGGTCATGTTCCTATGGCCTTGCAAGGGGCCCTCCGGAGCTTTCTGAGATCGCCTGCTTATGTTGTTATATTGCGTTGTAGGTGCAAGTTAATATGTATACAAAGTTTTAGATTACAAAACAGTTTATTAAGCAGATGGCAGTAGAAATATATCGGGGCTATTTTCTTTAGGAAGACAGTCCCCCATCCCCGGCCCATCGTTAAAGCTTGACCAATGGAAATGCTGCATCTCGCGGTGAATGCGAACGTTATTATTGCAACACTTTTTAAGCTTGTTGTAAATTAGAGTTTGAGAAAACGTAAACTGAGTGTGGTGTGGGAAAGATAGTTCGCAATTATCGTTACAAAACCAGCGAACTATGTTTCCTCCTCCCAAGCTTGTTGCTGGGGGGGTGATGCGTCGGCGCGTCGGCTCGTCTTCTTCCCGGGGCGTGCAGGCGTGCGTTTGCGGGACACGTGTTCCTTCTTCCCGTGGATCCCGACTCCGAAGCCAGCTTTGCGGTCCTTCCACGTCAGCGAGTCAAACTTTTCCTTGGCATCTGTGGAATGAATTTCAAGCTCCAGAGACGTCAGGTCCGAAAGGTCCATAGCGCGACGGTGCGGTGCGACAAATGACGACTGCCGAGCACAACGCCCGGGCTCCTTGACGACGGTCCACACATTCCTCCGCGGGTCGACGGTCGGCCGCGTTGGTGAGGCGCAGTGACGCCGGAATCCTTCACTTGCTATTGGCTGACGCGCAAAGAGATGCCCCTCCCATTTTCCGGGTCATCTCAGAAAGGGGGACGTGTCGCGGACTTTGATAGCAATTTTAATAGGAAAGTCCGCCACGTATGACCGTAATTTTATGATTTTTAGGATCCTTAGGGCCCGTAGATTGAGTTACCGCCATGAATAGAGCATCGCAGAACGCTCCGGAGGGCCCTTTTAAAACGCGAACCCATTCCCGACGTGTATTGCTCGACATATCGCTGCGCGACCAGTTTTCTTCTACTTAGAGCAAAGAATAGACTTTTCATAGACCGAACGCTAAATTTCTACCTTATTAGACAGTTTTAGTATAGGGTTGCTGGCTCTTACGTACGCAATACGCAATAGTATAGCGTACGCTAAAATGACCTGCTCGGACCGAATTTAGTTGTGCGTTACGTTTTCGAGTGAACACCGCGCATGATCTTGGTTAAATTTGCTAGAGCCGTAGAATTCCGCGTGCTTATAGCGCAACCATGCTCCTGGAAAGAAATATTGAAAATGAAAACGTGTCCAATCATTTTATTTCAAATTAAACCAAGCCGAAGCTGCCTCGTCAAGCGCGCTTTTCTGCGGGGTACAGAGGCTACGAGTACGAGTGCGTAGCCAAATTCGATCACGGAGCCTCCGTCACTCGTCCCGTGGAAACGGCACTTTTCATCAATGCTATCGCGGAATGAAATTCATGACCTACTGATGTTTAGTGCATAGCGAGAACTTCGGCGATTTCTTTAGAGTCGTTCTTCCGTCGGCGATGAACTGTGCGAATAGGCTTAGCGTTGAGCAGATCGCAGCGTTGACGCACATTCCGAGCGGCGAACATTTTTACTGTGCACTCCTTCAGCTGCACGGCCGTCTGGTTCGACCACGGTAGGTCCCAGAAAGAATTGCCGAGCTGAACACCACGCAATTTCACGTAACACAGAACTTCGAAGACACCACGTCGCCCTTGCTGCGCCAGTCGAGGTAAACGCCATCTTGAAACTGGCGCTCTCGTTGGGTCCGAGATCCCACAAAAGCGTCCCGCAAAGCCCGCTAGCCCGCCACGCAAAATCCCCAGCGTTGCGTGCGTACGCAGTTCGCTAGCTCTTCTATTGCGTTCTGGGCACGCGCACTCCCGACCCGCAATTTTATTGCGTACGCAAGGCTTTAGCGTACGATCCACTAAAACTGTCTATTAGCGGGAGCGTGCGCCTTCGCGTTGAGCACAGATCGAGCTGGCGGTCATGCACAAGACCAGCAATACGCAGCATACGCAATGTACGAAAAGTCCCTAATGAAATTAGACATCCCGGTCCTTCGCGCAACGCTGTTGCGAGGTGGAGCACAAAAATTCCTATCTTAACGCGATCACTCTTTTTGTTACAACGACTTCACGCATAAAGGCCGACAGCCCCTGCCACCTTTTTCCGCGCCGCCGCCGCCGTTGCCGTCCCCGTTCCTCTAGTTCTCCACTCGTCCGCGGGAAGGCGAGCGGCGCGCTGGAGTTGCGAAGAAAACTAACTGTTCTCGTTTAATCGATTGAAAATATTGCACAACTGTAAAAATACAGCACATAACCGCCGCCCTATATATATATATATTTTTTTTTTTGTGGAAGTAGATATTTACGATATGTTGTAGGCTGAAATCTCCTCAGAATGTGACTCTAGCAATTGGGATAGAACGCGAGAGTTTGAGTGCGTGACGTTACCTATAGTGCGAATCGGAGGTATTGATGGCTGTTCGAAGGGAACGCATAAATCGGTTTTAAACGTATTGAGCTAAGATTTTACTAACAGACGTGGCCGAAGAAACTCCATTAAGGGTATCAACATTTCACTCGACAAATTCGGTTCAGAACCAGACGCGAAACGCTCTTTTTCCGCGTGCGCATTGTCAGTGGCAGGTTATTTTATTCTACCAAGCAAACAAAAAAGATTAAGACAAAACGAGAAAAAAAAATCAGAAGTGTTGTCTCGTGTTTTAGACCATTCTTTTGGGCTACATGTCGCCGTCTGGTTTGCACTCTCTGGTTGTTACCGCCCGTCTCTTTTCTCGTCTCCAATTTCCCCTCGTGAAGTTTTGAGGTGTCAGTCATTTTCATGATGCGCTTTACTCCTAACGAGCGCGTGAAGATTTGCACTTTGGTTCGGAAAGAGCCATAGTACGTAAGAAATCCGCCAACGTTTTTAGGGCGGAGTTTCGGCGGCCTCATCGGAGCTTCCCAACAATCCTGCTGTGGGTGAGGTGCCTCGGTAAGGGCGGAAACCTTTCAAGCATACCACCGACAACAGCGGCGTCATCACCCAAGTTTGCACTGAAAAATGCGGTATCCGGTGCCACCGAAACAGTCGACGCGGAGACCACTGCCGACGTCTGGCGGGCTGTTGCGCCAATCAGACGCCTTTTGTTAGCAGACAGACGCAGTCAGTAGGGATTCCAAGTTTTTTTTGTTTTATCTCTAGCTTTTTGTGGCGTGAGCCACACTGGCCGAGGTTGAGCAGTTTCGCGTGGCTCACATAATGAGCCGTGCTCCAGTGCTGCGCAAGCGCAAGGAGCAGTGACGTCACATGGCGCACAGCTGGCGAGCCGGAGCCGCCGCCGCCGCGCGCACCGCCGGTCTGCACATTCCAGAGGAGTGACGTCATAGCCACGGCAGACGCACTGGCGCCGCCGCGTGCCCAGCTGTCCGCCTCCGTTGCGCAGTAGCCAAGTCTGACGCTGCACCGGAGCCGCTTGATAGCGCCTCTCATTTTGTGCGCATAAGCTCACGCTACGTATGTCCTGGCATAGCCGAGCTAAGCCACCGCAATTTTACTCTGCGTATGTTAGTTCAGGGAAATCTGTATACCCTTAACGCAAGCTGTTCGGCCACCTCTGTGCAAAATCTAGCTCGATAAGTTCAGAAACCGGTGTGCGCGGTCCCTTCAAACAGCCATGGATCCTTTTGGACTCATCCTGTAGATAAAAAAATATAAAAGTGAGAAACCGAAGGTCTATACGAGCCAACGTCCACCTGAGCATAATAAATACCGTCAAAACATTACATTGTGGGCGCCTTTTGAAATTATTTATTTGAAAAAGAAAAGAAGAACCTTGTCAACAAAAATCAAAATAATATTTTCTTTCTGCTAAGTGTTTTTCACTGTTATAAATGCCATATGCGTCCACAACGTCAGTTCTTGCTGTTGGCAATATTAGGCGTAATTGAACGTCGCGGCCCAAAGAGAAATCTGTTCTTTATCTGTTATCTTTCCATCTAGGTAACGTCACGTTCTCAAACTTTCGCAGTTCATCACCACCGATAGCGTCACACGCTCGCGAAGTTTCAGATTCCTGGGGTGAGAAGTTTATTTACGGAGACCGAAAAACACGATTTTTTTTACTAAAAAAAGATTACTTGGCATTTTACATTCAATCATTAGAGGGCTTCGCACCTGCTGAGAAGCTACTAGTTGGTCAGAGCTTTAAAACACAGCAGCACTGGAAACACGACTGTTTTTTTCACCAGCAATAAACGGCTATCACTTCGTCTCACCTTACAATGGACTAAAGGCAAAAGCTACGGACCGCCAGATCCGATCACGAGCCACTTAGAAATTGCGTATTGCGCTCTGATGCACGTATCAGGGCCCGCGTCTCGGATCACTGATGGGGATGGGCGGACAGTGGTTCGGATCAAAGTATTACTGAGTGACTCAACAATTTTACATTGCAAGAAAGAGGCTGTTTGTTGTGTCGAAGCTATAGAAATGATGCAGCGTTTTTTGGGTTCGGAGCATTATTCGTCCATCCTTAATCAATGCTAGGCATGTCATAGGTAAGCGCGGAACGTGATTGGACCAGGCGGCCCGTGGCTTGGGGCTTTAGTCCATCGTAGGATGAGACAAAGTATAGCCCGCTTCGTGCTTGCGTCACGAAAGGAGTTAAAAAAACATAAACAAAAACGAGAACCTAACCTGTTGATGTAGTTGATGGTTTCGGGGTCGTGGCTGGAGCCACTAAATAACCCCCGGGGAAGCGTGTCTTTGTTGCAATACCGGTAATTATTTTTATTTATTTATTTATTTTTAATGTCAGCCATTGACACGTCAAGGCAGGGGGGGGGTTACAAATTGAAATAACGAATAGTCATGTTACACGCCCAGGCATTGAAACAGCAAAACGGAGGCAAGGTATTTTAGAAATAAAGATGCGCTTGGACTATTGACAACCCTTTCAGGCAGGCTCTCTCCAATCATCTATAGACCTCAAAGAAACGATAATTTTGAACAGATCCGAAATGTACGAGTATAAATCAATATGCCTGTTGCGTTTTTTTCTTCTTCTTAAACCACGAGGGACGAAATTCGTACATATATTTTCTTGTTCAACATTTGGCCATCATTATTCATTCACTGCATCGTGGTTAACTGCCGTCTTGCTCTTCCTTTTAGGTTGAGGGACCCTTCTTGGCTTCCCAAGGCAACCCGCAGGGGTCATTGCGTGCAAATAAACTTTGTCACACCACCAAAAACTTTATCCGTGTTTTGTGAAGCGCCAAGCGGCTTCCAGGCTAAGTAGCTTTGACGTGGTTTCTGAGATGACCGGTGCGCGAAGCTTCTGGCGGCCGTTCCAATCCTCGGGAGAGGCCACAATGGAAGATGGTTCATGATGTATACTGCGTTTCAAATTTCAGTGTGCGATGGACCCCAGCGAATGCTACGAGCTATCCAGGCCAATTCAGAACTGCGAACAGGCCACGTCACTATGCACCCTGCGTGTCACTGTCCTTGTCACGTGGTCCAGATGCCACGTGAAACTCACAGAGCATGGGATTGGTTTTGATGGCTCCTAGCGTCCACGGTGGTCTATCGTAAGGTGAAATGGAGTATATGCGCAGGTTGCTAGTGCAGTCCTAGCCTCACGGAATATCAGCTGTTCAACGTCGCTTCAATCACTAATTCCTGAACATTGGTGTATTAATAAAAGGCTATTGACTTCTGTCGCCACGTGGTAGTGCACGATGCCTAAGAGGGTAGATAATAGGGAGTTTTCGCAGATCGTTCCCGCCATCCCGCAACGCTCTCCGCAACCCGCTACGATGCCCTGAACTCGACAGTCAAGGCCACCGGCGCGCAGGCGCAGTTTTAGAGGCTTGTTCGTTGCGGAGGGTTAGCGGAGGGAGAAATGCGTTCTACGAAAACTCCCTAATGAGCGTACGTGATGCAAAAGAAGACAGGTTAAAAAGAGACTGCGGCGATTTTTTAAACTACCCCAACACACTATATATTCCGAATCACCGGCCTTTACTCTTTCTTGTATGCTATTTAGTATCGCGAAACTAGCAACAGTTACTGTGAAATTGGCAAGCGAAAATGATGCCGAAACCAAGACTAAAATATACCCGCGCCTTTCATTGGCAAGACGTCAGTGGAATGGAGGCTTGCAGATCCAGCGGCAGTCTAAAATCAGACTATGCCGAGCGTTTGTTTCCCGGTGCTGCACGGGTGCTGGAGCGAGTTTCCGTAGCATTCGTTTGCCACCATGTAAAAGAAATGGGTTGTGTGTATGTTTATACAGGCTAGAACTTGGTCTGCCTCAAAGGGCAATGAGTCTCCCAGCTGCAGAGGAGAAATTTAGCCAGTGCAGTGCAACCGCTAGCCTGGGGTCTTGAACGAGCATCATGCACTAGTGATACACGACCGCACGCCGGTACGATGCTCATCCGAATCGAAACGGGCAGGGGTGGGGGATTGAACCCGGGATCCTGGGTTCTGCAGCGCGAGCTTTCGCTCCACGTGATCCGAGCTGGTGTCTGCTAGCCCACTCGGCCACCGATCCCCCTTGACACCACGAAACTGCTTGTACATTAGTCGGGAAGAAAGTCAGTCCAAAGAGTGAATCACTGATATCCCCCTGACGTCACTTTCTCATTGTTGCAAGTAGAAACTTTCACTTTGAAAAATATGGCGAGGACCAGAATTGTAAATTCAATAACATCGCGAAACAGTATTTTTTTTTTGGCTCAATAGTTTAATTATTATTTCAGCAATGTTTGTTTGTCTGTTTAGGAAATTCTTCGGCCAAATCGGGGAATGGGACGAAAACGCCGGAGGTACTCCTGCTGAACCGAAATTCGGAGCTCACAAAACCAATCTGGAGCGATAGGCGGGACGCTGCAAAAACCCCAAAGCGCCACTCATACAGTGATATCTCTAACAGATGACCATATTTTTGGAAAAGAAATGCGCAGCCGACGAGGTCGACGAGAGATGTCACATCACGATTCTCATTCCCTCTCCTCTTCGAGCAGGTGAGCCGAAGTTAGAGGAGAGAAGACCCCGCTTCACCTCATTCTCCACTGTACCAGAAGAATCGCGATAACACATTCCTCACTGTGATCGCGCCCTTCTTTTCCAAAAACACGGCCATTCGTTTGAGATGTCGATGTACGAGTGATATATAGGAGTTCGTAGCGTCCCGTTCAAAGCTTCTGCGGCCTTATTTTGAGAGCTCCAAATTTCGGTTCAGCATCCTTTTGAATGTACAGTTTACCAGTGACAAATCAGCTGTCATGCCTGAACGAGTTTTGTGGAACAAGTTTTGTGCTTTCGCAAATTCCGCGTAGAAACATTTCTTGACATTCGTGACAGATAAAACACGCGGTACTTCTTTCTTCGCGCAATAGCAGTGGCTGAAAAAAAAATTGACCGCATCTTTACGTGGTGAATGATGTTGATTGGGGCGAAGCTCTGGTGGTGCTTGTCTGCGTAGACGCCTGAGCCGCAGCATGCGGAGCCTTTCCTTCGTTTTCATCCATGTCAGAAAGAGAATGTGTGGTATGGAACGTGGTTATATACGCATTTGGCATTTGACCGCAGCGCCCTCTCGTCTATAAACGTTGAGCCAATGGATGCAAAGTTTAACGCAATTATATGCGCATTTGACCGCAGCGCCCTTTCCTGTATAGACGTTGAGCGGCTACATGCAACGTTTCATCCATGACATCCTAAGCTCTTTGAATTACTACCACATCTCAGAGCCCCCTACTTGTCCCGCAGCTGTGGCCGAGCGGTTAAGGCGATTGATTAGAAATTCAATGGGGTCCCCCGCACAGGTTCGATCCTGTCGACTGCGTAAACAGATGTTTTTTCTTTTTTTTCATATTTTTCTTTTTAATCATTTATTTTGCGTTTTACACAAGCACGTGAGCACGTGCTCACGTGCTCGCGAGCACTTGAGCTCACGAGTAGGAGCACCGGACGCCGGACTACAGCAGGACGCTCGGACACTGGACGGACATACGGACATGGCTAGCCCCTAAGGAATGAAGCAATGGTGAGGGTGCAGGCTACCTGGGGTAAATTGAGCATAGTTGTAAACCCGAGACTGGGGTCCTTGTCCGTATCCCCAGTCTCGGGTTTTACAACTATGCTCCCTAAGGAGCTTCGCCCGTAATAGAGGGAATGATCAGCTCACCCCCTAACCCGCAGCTATACTTCGTTTCAGCTTGGGTCCAGACGCAGCCGACGCTACAAGCGCGAGCTCCGCGCTTCCAGCGTCCCTGCCACGCACGCGCGCTCGTGCAGTACAGGCACTGTTCAGGGCCACACGCTCGTGCTTGTAGCATCGGCTGCGTCTGGACCTAAGCTGAAACGAAGTATAGAGCAAACGGCCACATGATCTGATGCTGATTATATTCCGCAAATGCTTATCATAGCCACGTGCTGGGGATGGCAAACCACGGGGCACGCGCTAAGTTCTACTCATTGTTAAGGTTCTGCAATTTCCCTCATCGCAGCGATTGGGCACGAGCCATTACCGGAATCACATGTCGAGGCATATGATTCCAGAAGTCCAAATCAAATGATGGGGATCGGTGGCCGCGATTCCAATTTCGAACGCCGTCGAAAGCGCACGCGGAATCATGAGCTCCGCCGGAGCTGAACAAGCGTCCCTGCTTGGGCGCGGTGATAGGGCTTTGGATCTTCCTGCTGATTATCGGTTTATCCTGCCGACGCTACCGGCGAATGACTCTTCGAAATGCACGGCATTTCTGCACGCTGACATCGGAGTGCGGCCGTACCGCATTGAAGATTTCAAGGAACCTTTGCGGCAACTTGGCGTCCTGAGCGACGTGACCGGTATGGGAGTGTTCCAGATGGGGCACGTTTGGATTGTCCGACTCAAGTCGACGGCTGCCAAGGAGAAACTGATGATGTCTGGCAAGTTCAAGGTGAAAGGAGGTTGGTGTGTGCCGATGGACCCTGATCGACGAGAGGTCCGACTCAAGCTTCACTGGGTGCCTTTCGACGTGCCCAACGACGCCCTGAAAAGGGCACTGGAGGAGTTCGGCGTGGTGAGAGAGATAATCCGAGAAAAATGGCACATCGACGGGTTTGACGGCGTCGAGTCGTCGACTCGGGTGGCACGGCTGTCACTGAAAGAAGGCATGACGCTGGAAAGCCTGCCTCACCAGCTTCGGATCACCGGAGGCCCTGTTCTCGTGGTTGTTCCAGGACGTGCACCACTGTGCCTTCGGTGCAAGCGGTCTGGACACATTCGCCGTGATTGTAGGGCGCCTCGCTGTAGTGAGTGCCGTGGATATGGTCACGAACGCCAAGACTGCGTTCGATCCTACGCTCGTGTCGCAGGAGGACGCCAGGCCGATGAAGACACGAACGAGCTTGTGATGGACGAACAAGAGGCGGAACAGGCGGCGGCGCCCTCAACGCAAGCGTCTGTAGCGTCGGCGACTTCAAAGGTAATCGCTAGCAAGGAATGCGAAGGGAAACCCGACGGAGAAAAGGAGCCTTTGTGGTCACAGCGCCAGCCGAGACGCGGACCGCGAAGCTCCAGGACACCACGGGGGATTTCGAACACTCAGCAGGTTCGGATGCAGCTACAGTAGAGGCAGCAGCGGAGAAAACGGCTACGTTCAAGGAAAAGGAAGTGGTGCCGGAGAACAGCCCCAGCGAGAAAACGCCCCTGGACGCGATCATTTCGAAGCGGCGACTAGAGGACCTGGGTGCAAGCAGTGCTGCCGCCAGCGAGCAGGCACTGCGACGCCTGGAATATCAGTGGAAGGTCGCCGGGAAAAAGGACGCTATACGACACGCAGCCGCTCGCCTTCGAGGGCTCGTGAAGACCGGCTGTCACAGTAAGCTGGTTACCCGCTACCTCCCTGATTGGCAAGTGTCTGATTGTTGGCGCAAGGTCATAAGCTCCTAATTTTTTTGAGGCCATGAAACAGCTCGAGGTCGCACTGCGTATAGCTACCCTGAACGTAAGAGGACTGTCTGCAAGGCGAAGGCAGTGCCAGCTCAGAAGGTTGTTCTTGGAAAACGACCTCGACGTGATAGCGGTCCAGGAAACCAAAATTGAGAGCGAGGAGCAGACCGAGCAGATGGTGCGCCAATTTGAGTCGCGATACGATGTATGCGTAAGCCATGCGGTAGGGAGGTCGGGAGGTGTATGCATCTTTTTGAAAAATTCTTTAGGTATTATTGTTGAGAATGTTGCTTCGCGTGAAGATGGGAGAGTCGTGTATTGTGATGTTTGCTTTTCAGATCAAAAGTTTCGTATAATCTGTATCTACGCACCGACCGTAGAGTCGGAACGATGCCATTTTTTTGAAAGTATAGCGGAATATTTGAAGTGCGAACGACTGCTTGTGGTGGTGGGGGACTTTAACAGTACATGTGCTCCAGAAGACAGGACCCCTCATGGTCGCCGGAGGGATAGCAGTGGCGATGTCTGGAATGAACTGGTTAATGAGCATTACTTGGAGGACGTAGCACATTGCGGAACGGGCACGAAGGGCGTGCAGTTCACACATTTCCAAGGAAGCAGCCACGCACGGCTAGACAGAGCATACGTGTCAGTTGAGCTTGTTCCGCTGTGTGACCACTATAGTGTCGAGCAGGTGTGCTTTAGCGACCACTGCCTCGTCACTTTCGGGTTAGGATCAAAAAGAAAAGACCGACACCGATTTAATTGGCACAACTGGAAAATGAACTACAAGCTCCTTAACGACGAGGTGTTTAACGACAAGATAAATACAAGGATTGAAAATTTAGGGAACATCTGCGGGAGCGAGATGACTAGAGAATGGGAAGAATTTAAACGAGCAGTGCAAAATGGACGCAATGGAAAGATCAGCCACTGTACAAAAGCAACTGTCCAAGAGTACTCACGCATTTTAGGCTCGTAATGCCAGTGGACAAGCAAACTGCCGTCGAGCGATGTAATTTCAAGACAAAAGCAATATTTCCAATCAATTTGTTCCTTTGGAGAACGGTGATCGAGCGTAGCGTCCAAAGCATCGCATGTGACACTCAGTGACGCTACTTTGAATCGGTTCATAGATACGAATCCACATTCGAGGCACTCGATTTGCTCGCACTTCCACTGACGCACTTGTCGTAGTTGCCAGTAGCGACTTTCAGCTTGCAAAGACGACGGTGAGCGAGCCATAAATGCGGAACTCAGTCATGTTGCGCTGACAAAACATTGCTGTTGATCAACATTGGGGCTACGATTCTAGGCGTGTGTTGTTCTGGCGCAGTTTAGCAGAATGTCACGCATACTCGGTGTCCATGAAGTATTCGGCGGAGTCACCGCGTTGATGAACAACGAACGCGTGTTTCATACGTCAGATAACGTCAAGGATCTGAATCTAGGCAGTATCTGCGGGAGAGAGTGACTAGAGAATGGTTGCACGAACTTTAAACGAGCAGTTAAAATGGACGCCATAGAAAGATCAACCACTCTTAAGTACGAGAAAGAAAAAGAGGAAAAGCAGCTGCGCTCAACTTTAAAGAAGCTTGTTCTAGAAGAGTGTAAATCCCCAGGGTTATTTATAGATGACATTAATAAAATAAAAAGCAAGCTACAGCTCATAGATACTGAGCACTACAGAGGTGCGATAATACGTGCCCGGGCAGAAAAGTTTCTCGCGGGTGAAGCACCAACAAAACGAGCGTTAGCCACAGAAAAGAGATACGCACGCGCCAACGAAATAACTGAAATTGATTATCAGGGTACCACGACGCGTGACTCTAGCATAATTGAGCGGGCCTTTCTTGAATTCTACGAAAGCTTACTGAGTCACAAAGTCCCAAAAGAAGAAGGTTTCACAGAAAATTTTTTGCCCCTTCTGCCAAAGATAGGTAGTGAAATAAAAGAATGGTTAGAACAGCCGATAGGTGTGTCCGAAGTAGAAAGAGCCATTGATGATTTGCAAGGCGGAAAATCACCGGGCCCTGATGGTTTGGGTGCTGCCTTTTATAAAAAGTATAAAAAAGATTTAGCTTGTATTTTGTTACAAGTGTATCGCGAATGTTATGAAAACGAAGTTTTCCCGCCTTCGTTTTTATTTACCCACACAGTCCTTATCCCCAAAAGTGAAGACACTATTAAACTCCGTAATGTAGCAAATTACCGGCCGATTACACTAGCTAATACGGACTATAAGATTCTAATGAAAATCCTTGCGAGAAGAATGCAATCGGTTATTGGAGATGTGGTGGGAGAACATCAAACTTGCGGTATCAGAGGACGTACGATTATGAGTAACATTCATGTTGCGCGTAGTGTGTTGGAACTATGTGATGCTGATTTCCGGAAAGTTGCTCTGTTGCAAGTCGATCTTGAAAAAGCTTTTGATCGAGTGTCCCATGATGTTCTATTTTGCATTCTAAACCATGTTGGCGTGGGTAAAATTATTTTTGATGGAGTAAAGATGGCCTATAGTAACTGCATGACTAGTCTTGTAATTAACAAACAAATAACTAAACGCATTTCTGTGTTATCCTCAGTTCGGCAAGGGTGCCCACTTTCCCCGTTGTTGTTCGCTATATTTCTTGAGCCCTACTGCCTAAGTGTCAAAAAGAGTGAGAACATACGTGGTTTTTCTTTAAATGCATGTGATGTTAAAATATTAGCGTACGCAGATGATGTTGCGATTTTCTGTAGTGATAGAGAGAGCGTCTCAGCGGCTGTTCAACTCACGAGATCATACTGCGCCCAAACAGCCTGTGCTGTGAACTGGGCGAAATGCTTGGGGATCTGGCATGGCCACTGGGACGTCACTCCGCGTGTGTTTGAATCTATTCAGTGGTCTACAGAGCCCGGTGTATACTTGGGAGTGCCTTTGAACAATTACCGTGAAAGCAACGAGCTCTGGCGTAACAAAACAGAGGAGATGAGTCTTAAAGCCGCAAAGTGGGGTGGCAAGGAATTTTCTATCTTCGCACGGGCAACGGTGTGTAATTTATTTTTTGTAGCAAAGATTTGGTACCTGTTACAGGTTTTGCACTGCTCTCGTGTGCATTTGCAACGCATGCACCGTGTGATGGCCGTGTACATATGGAAGTCTACCTGGGAAAGAACTACACGAGATAACCTTTTTCGCCGCGTGAAGTCGGGTGGACTTAGTTTGTCGCATTTGTTCATACGACAGCTGGTTTCGCGGTTTTTCTTTTTGCGAGACCAGGCTGACCCGTTTCTGAGAACTGTCATCCAAGTACGGTTGTTCAGAGAGCTACCCGAGTTTATTGTTTCGACGTGTGACACATGTGAAGTCAAAGTAACGGGCTTTCTTAGAGAGGTTGTTTGTGCATACCAATTTCTTAGTGTGCGATTTTCAAGAGAGTACTTAAACTCTATCACACGAAAGCGTCTGAAGCGAGATCTTGTTGAATGCCTGTTTCCCGTCCCAATGTATCGCTCTTTGTTCTCCGACAGTACTGACCGTGATGTGCTTTCCCGCGTGAAAAGAATGCTAGTTCCCGGATCTGTGAAAACCTTTTATTTTAAACTACATACCAACACGCTGCCAGTAAAGACATGGTTAGCAAAAAAGGGCATGTTTGTACCATGGGGCGAGGACTGTTTTTTGTGCAAGAAACCGGAAACCGTGGAGCACGTGTTCCTGGACTGCTGGGACGCTATCCTGTTCTGGGACGTGCTCCAACGCACTCTCAAAAAGACCTACCGCTCACGGCTCGTGGAATACGTTTCTTGTCTGTGGAAGGGACGCCCTTCCCATATGACCTCGTATTTTTACTGGGCCTGCATGCTATTTGGAGATGTAGGATGGCAGTTCGTCATGCGGATCTGGATGCCCGTCCCGTACGGTATTATTTCATTGAAAATGTAAACTTGATAGCAGCTGTGTACGAGAAAGTATGTCTGGAACTGGAGTGGTTGCCTGCCTTTTTGAAGCTGTCGTTGATCAGAGAATTTTAACGATTCTCACCGCCTCTCCAAACCTTACAGGCGACGTTTTATCGTCGCCTTCACTAACGTTGTGAATATATTATTGTACATGTTCAAGTGAAATGTATCGTGAATTGTAAATCTTTGTTCACTGTCAAAATCTTGCAATAAAGAAAAAAAAAGATCGGTGGCCGAGTGGGCTAAAGCGCACACCCAGCTCGGACGCGCGTGGAGCGAAAGCTCGCGCTGCAGAACCCAGGGATCCTGGGTTCAATTCCCACCCCTGCCCGTTTCGATCTGGATGAGCATCGTACCGGCGTGCGGTCGTGTATCACTACTGCGTGATGCACGTTAAAGACCCCAGGCTAGCGGTTGTACTGCACTGGCTAAATTGCTCATCTACAGCTGGGAGACTCGTCGCCCTTGGAGGCAGACCAAGTTCTAGGCTTGTATAAACATACACACAACCCAATTCTTTTCCAAATCAAATGCTCACGTCAGTGCTCGTGTCTACTGCATACGAGCCGCATTTAAAGGGGACGTGCAACGACATCGAGTAGGAATGTTTCTCACTTTACGCAACCTCTTCGGAACTAGTGGGACCCAGGCTTGTACACGTTACTGCAAGAATAGAAAGGAATTACATTTACAATTACTCAAGGCGTAACTTGTAATTTATTACAATTACAGTTATCCTTCCTAAAAGTAACTGACCATTACCCCGAAAAGTAATCCGTTACTTTCGTGGCGTTACTTTCAACATTATTGTCCTCGAGTAAGAAACAAAAGAATAGAGGGTTATTCAAGTTCTTATTGTTGCAACCTGTTCCATTTAGTGACCTTGAAAATTTTGAGCAACAGCTGACTCTCGAAAGTCTCGTCAGACATTCTGCGTTATTTCTTACTCAACATGTCGACTGCTACGCTTAACACCCTCTGAACTGAGGCACTGGATGGGAGTTCCATATTGTTCTTCAGGAATGCTTCATGCTCTGCATTGGACTTTTTCAGCGAAGCAATGGAAGTACTATTTACCTCGAAGATAGAGAAGCTTCCTCGTTGCAGCCGTTGTCTGATATTTGAGAGTTTAGTAGATCGTTCCGACACCTCCGATGCCCCTGATAGCGATACGATGCATGCGCAAAGGCGGCGGAAGGATATCGGGTATCGTTATCGGAGTCATCGGACCGATCTACTAAAATTCTCCAGTGTCTAAATCGCGAAGTTGTGGAAGTCATATACATCTAGCCAAAACTCAGAATAAGTATTGATTTCTGTCCATCTTACTATACCAACAAATATTGCCAGACAATAGCAAAACATAGTTGTAAGAGTAAGGTGATAAATAAATAATAAATAAGATTTGGCTCGATTTTCTTCTTCCTTTGATTCTGAACAGGTTGAGCCTCGGTTGAGACGTTGCTCAATAAAAAAAAAAGTTTCCAGTATATAGATATAAGCAACAAAAAAAGTGAAAGCTGTTTACAACTCCCTGTAACGCCGAATTGGAGCGCAGCTCTTGAGGAGGAGGAGGGAAGGGTATTAAGGGAGGTATACCCCTTCTCCTCCCTCATTCTTCTAATCTCCTCCGGGGGTCACGTGAGTGACCTTGGGGAGAGGGTGGTCACGTCCTCTGGGGCTGACGTGACCTCGGGGGGGGGGTTTCGCGCGGTGCATTATGGGACATTTCCCATAATGCACCGCGCGGCTACGCCGACGCCGCTCAAGCCGGAAACCGGCGCCTAAGGGCTGCGCTCTAAAAAGGACACTCAAAACAACAATTAATTAGAACGTCCGTTAAAACAAGGAGATGTGAACACACGTTTGCCGTGTGTACCTTTCTTGGTGCCGTTCAAAAACGCACGGAGCACGAACCGACTGCAGTTTGCTCCGGTGTTTTCCAGATGAGACGTCCGCTGTGAGATGGGCAGTGAAGGGCAGAGTACTAAGTAAGCCGCGCTATGGCCCCCACTGACGAGTTTCACTATCTCCTCAAGCCCAGAATATCAAGTCTACATCAGCCACCATTATGTTTTATTTGTAAAAATATCTGCTTGAGATAAGATGCGTCCTGCTGGGGTAAAAACAGGAAGAAGAAGAAAGGAAGACTATTACCGTTTTCAGAAGTGCTCGCTAAAAGCTGACTCACAAATAGGGTTACTGAGAAGCAGATAACCTGCCTGGAATTCACAAATAAAGTGAGCCAAGCCTAGAAGTATTACAAAAAAGTAAGTAGCTTTTAAAACAATGTCAAATAATCTGAAAGAAACAGAAAAAAATTACATCCTGGTTTATAAGAGAAAATTATAAGTGTGCATCAACAAACGAGGATGATTGTGGCAATAACACCTTCAGATATTATCACATCTCTTTTAGTGGATTTTAGGATAGACGGACGTTGTCTCTTGTTATGACACCACAAAAATCGTCCCAGTCGCTATAACCTTGATGCACTGTTTATTCTTGTCTGTGCACTTACCGCCTCGAGCTTCTCGAAGAGGCACACAATCACGTTGGTGTCCTCCTATCCCCTTCTTCGATCCCAAAAACACAAACAAAGGGACTTAAAAGTGGATATAACTTGCCCCACCCTCTTTTTTATTTTTGGTTGAAATGTTTATTTGGATTTTTGGACATTGTTGTTAGGGTCTAGAAAAATAGATTCAGGGGCTTGGTGTGGCCAAAACAAGGCTTTGCGGAACCTTCGCGCTGGTCACTTTGCATTACAGTGTCCCTGTGCTCGGACTTTTCTCAAAATAAAAACAACCCTTCCTTTAGAGGAAGAGGGGGAAAAGGTGGGGGGGGGGGGGTTGGTCTTGGAAAAAAAATTTAACTGATTACAAGGAATTTGTTACGTAAAAAGTGTATGGGAATTACTTTTAAGATTGCTCACGAAAATATGTAATTATTCCGTTACTAAATTACCGATAAATGTAAGGAATCACAAGTGATTTCGTTACTTGTAACGGATTACGTACATGTTTGGTGAGACCCATGCATATAAACCGCAGGTAACGCGAACGACAAAGTAGCTTCTTTGTCGCTGCGTAATTTCAATATAATAACGAATCGCGTCCTTGTATGGCGAATTCAACTGGGCGTTTGGAGCGCGCCGGGATCAGTTGACCAGATTGGAATGGAGCACACGATCCGAACGGGTGTGCCGCCTACGATCCCCAGTGGAATATGACCACTGCTCCGGGACGGCGGTTGCCTTCCCGTCATTCACCTGCCTGGGAATCCCTTTCCGCGACCGTTGCGGTCGTTCTCGAAGACGTTTTCGCAATCGCGGCGCTAACATGTGTTCGACGCACGAGCGGCAGAATGGCTCAGGAGTTTCTAGCAAAGGTTGCCGGAATGCCGGAAGCTGCTCGAGCAACTTGACGACAAACTGTCGTCAAACAGCAGCAGCAGTAAGGCGGGCGAGTACAAGCGGCACCTCCCGAGCGGCCATTACGAATTCTTCTCAGGCGAGATGGGCGAAATCAGGCGAGATGCCCCGCGAGAAAGGAAGTCACGTGTGCGCCGAGGGCTGGCCCGGCTGGTTTCAGGGTGAATCCGCCGAATTCGGCGGAGCGATCGGGATCGAGACGGAATGTGTTCCACGGTTCGTTTTGGATTAATTCCCTCTCCACATCTCGATCTGGATCTAATGGCGAATTCCAATGGTCGTTTTGGAGCGCGCTGGGATCAAATTTTCTGGAGCAATCCTATCTCACTGGGTGGACGAGATCGAGACGGACATGTTCCATTGGTCATTTTGGATAAGCTCCCACTCCAGATCTCGATCTGGATCCGAGAAAAAGTCGCTCCGCCGATTTCGGCATATTCACCCGGAAACCAGCCGGGCCAGCCCTCGGCGCACACACGTTACTTCCTATCTCGCAGGGCATCTCGCCTGATCTCGCCCATCTCGCCTCAGAAGAATTCGTAATGGCCGCTCGGGAGGTGCCGCCTGTACCGCCCGCCTTACCGCTCAATAGGAATTCAGTAGACCGTTTCCGCAGCTCGCTAAGCACCCGGATAAGGCTCCGTAATCCGCCACAAGACCTTGAACTCTGCAGAGAAGGCTGGCGGCGAACATGCGCAGCTGCGGGGTTTCTGCGGGGATACCGTAGCGGAAGAGAAAAACGATCTACTGCAACTCCCATCTGGAAGCGGATCCGTGTTGCAGCGGTTGCAGAACGCGGTTGCATGAAGATCCAGGCAATTGCACCCGCACCTGATATCATCGAGTGCGCGTCAATTGTACTGGATCTTTATACAACCGCGTTCGCAACCGCTTTGCGAACGCGGATCCGCTTCCAGTGTGAATGAGCGGTTACTGCTGCTGCTGCTTGACGACAGTTTGTCGTCAAATTGCTCGAGCAGCTTCCGGCATTCCGGCACCTTTGCTAGAAGCTCGTGAGCCATTCCTGGCGCTCGTGCGTCGAACACGTGTTAGCGGGCGCGATTGCGAAAACGTCTTCTGAAACGACCCGCAACGGCCGCGGAAAGGGGATTCCCGGGCAGGTGAATGACGGGCAGGCATCCGCCGATCCCGGAGCAGTAGTCCTATTCCACTGGGGATCCGTAGGCGGCGCAACCCCGTTCCGATCGTGTGCTTCGTTCCGGATCTGGTCAACTGATCCCGGCGCGCTCCAAAACGACCATTGGAATTCGCCATCAGTCTCCCCTTCGCGAACCTTGACGAGGCAGTTTCGGAGATCGCATTGTTTTCGTTGTCAAACGATGTGATCCCCAAGATTTTTTCATTGAGCTTGGCGTCAGAGACTTACATTAAAACGTCTGATTTTCATCTTGAAACATACGCGGCGACAAAACGAGCAACTTTGTCGGAGCCGTCTGGTGCAAGTCTACTATAGTTTTCATTATTATCAGTAATCTTGCGTAAAGTGAGAGGCGTTCCTCACAGGCGAATGACCGTTGGACTGCTTCTTTAAAGAGACGTGTAACAACATATTCTGTTTGAGGCCTGCTCATACATCGCACAAAAAGACGGGTTGTTCGCTCCAGACACACTGAAGAAATTATATGCAGACAGGCCTTAGGCATGTTCCAAGCATGTTTGCTTCATCCGATGAATGGATGGATGGATGTTAATGGCTACACCCTTCGTAACGGCGGTAACTTGCGCCACCTAGCCTGCTTCGAATATGTTGGCAGACAGTTCTTGTATGACTAATGTGGCTGGACCATCGTAGAGAAGAAAACTCCCTTCGGACAGCATCCGAAGTGTTCTTAAAGGGCGGTGCAATAATTTTCAGACATGTGGACAATTAACTACGCAAATTAATCTGCATTACCCATGAAACGAAGAACAGGAAACCGTATTTTCTTGCGAGCTCTAGTTTTTATGTAAAAAAATGAAACAAATCGAAGGTCAAAAGCCTTTTCAACTCTCCACGTCCCCCTTCGAGTGACGTACTCTGGGGGATCACGTGATTTCTCCTTGGGTTCTCTCTTCAGAGACTCCAGCCGCTTTCTCGGCGATTATCGACTTTTAAAGGATTAGCGTCGTCGAAGGTCGCGGCGAGCGATAGAACCAAAAGGCGGTTCGCCACGGGGGTGACGGCGAGTGTAGCAGCAGAGGGGGACAGGTTTTCGCTCACTTCCGCGTATTTCCCAGAGTACGTCACAAATGGTTCTCGGTCATTTCATATAACGCCGTTTCGTCGAACGCCGTTTCATCGAAAAAATGGACGTTTCATCGAACGCCGTTTCATCGAATCGCTGACGGCCGTTTCATCGAATGCCCTTTATATAAAAAAGTGTGAAAGATGCTCTTTTATGCACGGATCGAGTGCATTTTCGCGTCATTCACCCATTTCATCGTCAGGTTTTTTAATGTCCAAAGTTGTAGCTGTTACAATTTATTTTGATGCAAGTAGCCCGTGAGGATATTTGTCCCGATTTTTATGTTTGTTTTGCATATTGTACTTATCTGTTCACCCCCTCTGTAACAGCCGATGGGCCTTGAGGGTATTGTAACAAATAAATAAAAAGTTGCACTCCCGGTAAGAGCACACTCCAACTCATGGAGGCCAGAATGCATCTTAGATTTTGCGCAGGCGCAACAACTTTAGCCATGTGAGCCTCTAGCCTCTCATGTCTTTCTATTGATACTTTTTTACTGACACAAGCTTGCAGTAGCTAAAGCTGAGGTGCTATTTATGAAACTACAACGAAACATTGTTTTTTTAGTTCTAAGACTCAATGAAGTCAAAAGTAAGTATGTCACTTCAAATTTTAGTTGAAAACTTTCGGGGGCTCATGTGTTCGTGCGACAGCCATTCACCGTTTCAAATGATGAGCAATTGCTCTCAAAACGTGCCCCACAGCCATGCTCCGTCGGTTCTCATAAAAAAGGCGGATCTTCTTATTTCTTGCCGCTATGGCCTTCTTCTAGCCAGGAGGGTCTTGGGAACTCAGCATCGCCTCCAGCTTGTCTTCCGTCAGTTGATGTTCTGCGGCGATGCAAGTCAAAAACTTCCAGAACCCGGGATGGGCATCTCCGACCAGCCTCAGGAAGCTGGAATGGCACCCTGGCGTTCGATAAGACGGCGTTCGATGAAATAGCGTTCAATGAAACGGCTTCGATGAAACGGTCTTCCATGAAACGGCGTTCGATGAAACGGCATTCGATGAAACGGCTTCAACGAAACGGCGTTCGACGAAACGGCGTTCGATGAATTGTCCAGTCCCAGTCACAAATCAGTTCCGTTAGCCACCACTGGCAGCTGCAGATCGGCAAATATTTCGTTTTCTTCTTTGCGATTACGCACCGGAAGAGCAGTTTTTCGGGGCAAGGTGACGCGTTTTTGGTCACTTGTGCTTGGATAAACAATATAAAAAATACAAACAGCCAATTCTTTAAACGCTAAAATCGTTGCACTACACCTTTATGTAATCCTGCAACTCTAGGCGGGCGTGTAAGACTAGCGGTGTCATTTACCGAACCAAAAGGTAACTATTAGTTAAATTTAAATATATTTCTGTTTATACACATAGCTAATGTGCTCCGACTGCCTCGATAAATCTTTAAAAATATATTGAGATATTTTACATTTAAGACTAGTAGTTTCTCAAAAGCCTGTGTTCCTCTTATACATATATCAGTGACATCTGTGACCGCAAACTTTACTAGAGCTTGAAAACGTCAGAACTTCGAATCCAGATAGCTGCATCCCAGTACGTGGTATAATTGTTAGAGTGAAAAAGCCAGAAGGCTTTTTCACTCTAAGCAATTTTTCACTCTAAGATATGCCTCAAAAAGAAAATTTCTTCAGCAACTGCTTCACGTCATATCTCGCTTGAAAATTTTATTACAAATAGTGCAGAACGTACGCAACCCAGAGCTATGTACACTTACATTTGTTACAATACGTGAGTCAAAAAGAGACTCACCCTGTCTCCGTTCCCTTGGTGACACGTGCTCTGGCTCACAGACGCACGGGCGCTCGAAAAACAACTCGACTGTACTGGCGCCGTAACAGTGTACGTAGCAGCTGACGTCCCATTAACCTACTTGACATTCTTCGCTACGCTTAATTCAGTCCTCAGGTAGAAGGCTCAACCGATCACAAGCTCGCGGCAACCAAGAGTACAACCACTAGATTCTTGCAATTTCGTGATCTTCCACCGACACCTTGTTGAAAGAACTGAAGTCTCGTACCCTATAGCTGTTTCCGAAGCACTGAAAGAACAGGACATCTTAGTACTGACATCACCATGCTGGTCCTTAGTGTCTGCTGCTTCCTGTCGGCTCTGTCCTGGGGTCTAAGCGCTGTCCCAGCCGGTAAGTTCGTCGAGATTACTCTCGTTATCTTTAAACAACTGCTCTTATTTACTTCGTCATCAGGTGCGGAAGATTATAGCTAGGCCGAAGATATTCCTGCGTTTAAGTGGAAAGTGTGATCTTCGGATGTTCTGCGGTGTTTATTTCTTTTGCAAATAACGGTGTATTTCGGTAATCTGTTTCGTACTGAAGCTAAAACGGTCGTCACACAATTTCGTAAAAAATGAAAAGTTGATATCACAAAAAGGGTCCCGGGGAAGAAAAAAAAAAGTCCTAGCCAGAGCAAAGTTTGAATAAATTTGTCTTTTTCGGTTTTAACGAATTTTTTTTTATCCCAACGGATGTTTATCGCTTTTTTTAAGCGATTTTGTATTTTTGCCGCTGAAGGATGCTCATCGGTGTTTCTCGTTTTTAACCCATTTTGCATTTTTGACACCTACAGACGTTCATCGGTGTTTTTCGGTTTTAACCGATTCTGTTTTTCGGACCAACGGATGTCTCTTTGTGTTTCTCGGTTTTAAGTAATTTTGTATTTTTTTAAACCGACGGATGTGTTTTTTTTGTTTTTTTGTATGTCTCAGTTAAAACAGGAAAGTCCTCGGCCTATTTATAAAGATAAAATTGACGTGGAGTAGAGGAAATGAGAACGCGCGTGGAGACCAGAGCGCCGAGGTCTCACTGGAACGATTGTTGGGCCGACGCAAAAGGCAGCTGCTTTAGTTGCTATGGGGAGCGGAAGTTCGTCTGCTTCTTTGCCGAGGTTGCGGTGACGTCAGAAAGACGCCGAGCTCTGATTGGCTCTGATCGAAGGGTAGTGGGTAGACCTCAAGGCAGCTTGCTTTGAAATCTACCCACTATCCTTCCATCAGAGCCAATCAGAGCTCGGCGCCTTTCTGACGTCACAACAACCCCTGCAAAAGAAGCAGACGAACTTGCGCGCCGCATTCACCGTTCAAACGATTTCGAATAGTAGGTATAGGGACAAACGCACTACTGTCAAGACCAGTTATAACGAAATCAGTTATAACGAAATAGCGGCTACAGCGAAGCGATCACGATTTCCCATTTTCTTTTGCACTTCGTTAACCGAAGTCGGTTATAACGAAATAGCGGATCTAGCGAAGTGATTTCCGGTTCCCGTTAACTTTGTTATAACAGGTCTCTACAGTAGTCCTTTCAACCGGAGCACAGGCTTTGACGCCCTCCGCGCGCTCTCTTCTCACTCAGTTTCTCCCTGTATCGGCAACGTCAAAACAAGTGACGTCAACCTCCGAAACTCCACTGGCCAACTGCTCCGTACACAATACATCCTTCTTGATGACGCACGGTTTAATAACCCCCCCCTTCTCTGCTCCATTTCTTTTCTTCGTTGCTATTCATTTACTATTTGGGAAGAAAAAGATCTTTGAAACGTACTTTATTACAATTAAAGTAACTGGATCCTGTGAAAGTAGCGCCATTGCCTTTTCTGCCTGCTAGCCGGACAGATATTCAGATACAGACGACAACACCACGCAAGCTGATTGGCTGGTCGGTCTTCCTTGCCATGGCAATTGCCATTTCGATCGGAGTGTCGAACCGAAATTTTTATCGGTTCGGTTCGGGTTCACGGCTTTCGGCTCAGTTTAGGTTCAGTTCCAAGGAGCAAAAATAACGGTTCAACAGGTTCGGACCGGTTTGAACGGCTAAATTGATAATATATTTTCTGCGTTGTTTTGGCAAGGCACTATTTCCGCCATGAAACGAGTAACTATATACACAGTTTTTTTTTTGTTAGTACATTCTACATTTTTTTTAGGTACCGAAAGCCTATAAGTTTGATAGGAGTTCCTTGGCATTAAGATACTGGCGCTAGTCGAGTTTTAGAGCCCTGCGGTTTTCCAGAACCTCCCATACTAACCGGAATCAGCCACTCAGCATTGATGACGTGACGTTTGCAGCAGCCAATAAGCGTCAAGCTGCGCGGTCGATTTTCGGGCTTCACGCGGTGCATTATGGGACGTTTCCCTTAGTGCACTGCGCGGTTACGGCGACGGCGACGGCGACACGTTACGCCGACGCGTTGCGGCTACGGCGACGGTGACGCCGACACGTCAAGCCAACACGTTACGCCGACGCGTTACGGTTACGCCGGCGCGTTAAGGCCGAGCCACATAGGGCATATTCTCGACGAATTTACGCGCGTTTCAGCGGGCGTAACTACGGGCTTTGGAGGGCGCTTTTTTCACAAAAGGGAAGAAGGGAAATGTCGCCAAACCACACTGACGCTTTTCGTCGATGTCTCCTCGGCGTTTGGTGCAGCGTAGCCCGAATCGCGCCTTTCATGAAAGGAGGCAAAATGTAGATAGGTTGCTATATTATTGCGTTCCGCGACGAGACAGAAATAACTGAATGTTAATACGCGACCAAAGCCTAATTTGCTAACACTCGTTTCAAAAATGTTCGTTTCAACCGTCAAGTTGCCAAAAACTCCCGGCAGGAGGACGGCAGCGATCTCTGCTCAAAACCATTCCTTTTGTAATTCTTTTCACATTGCCCACAACATCGATGGTATTTTCTTCTGTCTCAGTCGTTCATCGCTCGTTCCAAAGAGATATAGCGAATTCGTACAGTTCGCCGATAAACCGGAGAACGCGACAAACGAGCTCCCATTTCGGCGGCCGAGTCAAGCCAGCCAGCCGGCCGCATAGCTAGGCAAGCCGATTCTCGAGCAACTTCCGGCTCTCAACTCGGGAGCTGATTGGCCGGCACCGCGCCGTACGCTTCCGGATACGTCATGCCGAAATACGCCGATGCGCCGAGATATGTCCGGGTCTGATCGCCGAATACGCGCGTATTTACGCCGACCTCAGAAGCGCTCGTCCCGACGCCCGTTGTACGTCGGGATTCCGCCCGTCAAAACGCCCGTCAAAACGCCCGTAAATACGTCGCAAATACGTCCTATCTGGTTCGGGCTTTACTCCTACGCGTTACGGCCGTTACGGAGAGGGTGCCAACGCGTCCTGCCGACGCGTTGCCCCTTCTCCTCTCCAGCGTTCCGTATGCTTCCTTCTCCCCGGCCTTCCTTTCCCTTGCCCTACCTTCTTGAGTTGCAACGGACGATAGTCTTGCCTCGTTTTTCTGGGCGGCCGGCACAACATGGACCAGATCTAAACAAAGAAATAAAAGTGCAAAAACTTCGTTTCCGTACGCCTTTAAAGGAACACTGACAGGGTATTTATGTTCACCAAGGGTATTGTTGGCACAAGACATGTGAGAGCCCAACTACCTAGAACATGATTTGCGGTTCGAAATTACTTTTCTTTCTGCCCGAAAACCGCCAAACGTGAACTGGCCGCTGTGAGTCGCGCTCACTCTCTTCTCCGTGGTCACGTGCCGTTTTCCATGGTTTAGACATTACCAATAAAGAAAATCAAAGTCGTTCGTCATCGAAGGCGCACACTCAATATTAAAAATAGAAGAAAAATACGATACTCATTTTTTGTGGCTTCTATATATACACTGCAAATGCGTTGACTGAAAAAAAAAAAAAGTTGCACAGCCACGTGATTTTTGGCAACGCTGTCCTCTCTATTTCTTCTTCCTCCTCAGTCTAGTTTCGGTTCTGGTTTCGACCAAAAGCGTTTTTGGACTTTATTAAAAATACCGGGTGTCCCAAGTAGCGGCCAGGCTCTTTAAATTGACCGCAAAATTCGGTTTCTTAACCTATCGCGCTACGATTTTGTGCAGCGTTGCCCGCAGATGGTGCATTTTTTTTTTTGTAAAATTGGCAAAGAGCGAACTTACCTGAGGAAAAAGTAAAGAAAGAAAAAGGCTTAGCTCCTATGGAAACGCAGCGATGACACCGATCTTCAAACAATACGGCGCTGTTTTGCACGAGAGACAAGAGATGGCGCAAGCGGTCACGACGCCAACTGCCGCCAAGGGCCCTCGAGTAAGATCGAGTAAATTTTGGAACGCGGCCTCTGTGTTTGACGAGTCTAGCAACCAGGCGCTTGCTTCACGAGCACTGAGGAACTGCCAGCAAGCATATGAACATTCACCTGCATGCAGCACGTGCTTGAGGCTCGTAGGTCTCAGTTGTGTATGTTTGTCGCTCAAATATAACTCAGACACCCTTAAAGACTACAAGCTGCGCCTTCACCGCGAGCTCGGTATCTTCCGCATAGAGCCACTAAATGAGCTGCGCTTAGTAGTAGTAGTATAAAACGTTTATTTGAACCGCTTTAAGGTAGAGGAGGGGAATGAGTCAATGGCATCGCGGCCTGGACTCGCGGTATGGGGGAAGGGAATTGTATATAAACTTCTATGCCAGCTTCGTGGATATAATCGAGAAGCGTGCGTAGAGTTTTGTATTGAATATCGGCACTCCGTTCCCCGGCAATGTTGAAGGCGCCGCCATATTGGTGCTTGGGCAGAGCAGACGCAACTGCCGACCGTCATGATTCAAAAGTGCGACTTCCTCAGCAATAGATTCGGTGTTACGAAGGTCATGTAATAATGCTTTGCTCTGTCGCAAACTGTTTAAACAATTGTGGAGGGCGGAAAAAGCGTTTCGTGTGATTTCAGATTAAGCGTCAGATTACTGGCAACTATGACTTTAAGACGCAATATGGCTAAGTGTCGTTACTCTGAAGCGTATACACCAACGCATGTTTACAAACAAACCGGAGCGCCCCTAGCGGACGCCACCGGCGCCGCGCATGCGCGGTGGATGGTGGGCAAGAAGCCCGCCGTCGCCCATAAACAAACCATTGAATTGCGTTGTTGTCGGCGTCGGCGGGAGTCCCCGTTCTCTTTTTCGCGTTGGAATTGTTGATTCTACGTCCTCCTAACAATGTCTCACTACTTGAGCGGCTTCAGCAAAATTAACGAGGCAAAACTTTGCGTGAATAATGTGACATGCGGCGATTCATTTCACGTGGACGCCGCAGAATGGGCGCTAAAGCCTGACTCCCACGATGAGATTCTGCTCGCTATTTTCAGTCGCGACGTCGCTCGGGCTGCAAAAGCGTGGACCGGAGCTGAGATGTCGACGTCGATACTGAAAATTGCGAGTAGGATCGGGCATTACAAGTCGGTGATGGCCACTGGTAACAATGATCAACATCTCCTTGTATCTACTGTTTACACTTAGCCTACTTACCCCAACCAACTTTCAAAAGTGTTTCGAGGCCTGCACTTAGTTCTTATCGCAATTACCGGGTCAACGTTTGGTTTACGGGCCGCTGCCGTTTCAACGAGCTGACGACAAAAAGCAGGCAAGTTTGAAAGAGCAGACGACAGTTTGAATGCATGCGCAATGGAGTGTGGGCGACAAGCGCCGCGTCCCACGTCAACACACCATTGGAATGTCACGTTGTCGGCGTCTGTGTGAGTCTGCATACTCTTTTTTTGCGTTGGAATTGTCGATTCTACGTCCTCATAGCAATGTCTTACCACTTTAATCGCCTGAGCGAAATTATCAAGGCTCGTTACGCCGCTAAACTTTGCGTAAATAATTTGACGTGCGGCGATTCATTCGCATGAACGCCGCAGAATGGACGCCAAAACCATGATGAGATTGTTATAGCTATTTTCGGTCGCGACGTCGCTCGTGCTGCAGAAGTGTCGAAGGTAGTGGCGATGATCGACGTCGATACTGCAAATCGGAAGCGGGAAGAGACCAAGCGTGACAAGTCGGTGATCGCCACTGGTACCAATGATCAACATCTTGTATCTACTGTTTACACCGAGCCTACTTAAGTCTTTTGAGGCCTGCAATTACTTCTTATTGCAATCACCCGGTCAAAGTTTGGTCTACGGGCCTTTTGTTTGAACGAGCAGACGACAAAAAGCAGACAAGTTTGAAAGAGCAGACGAAACTTCGAAACGATCAGGCGGCCGTGTGAATTCGAAGACGCACTGAAACCGCGGGTGGTCCGGACAACTTGGCGGTTTTCTCTCGTTCATGTTGGAACAAAGCAAATACATGTGGCGACCACAAAGTGTTGCCCGAACAAGCAATCGCAGTTCGACAGCGTCTGGTTCGCCCTTTTCACGGCTACTATCCAAGTTCTCGGACGAACGGAGGGGGCAAAAACACATGAATACAGATCTTCAAACCTTTCCAGACTCTCTTGGTACAGCCCCCGTCGCAGCATTTTGACGAGAAGGCAGGCTTTTTGTCTGGTTTCTTCCAAAGGAACACAGGAATGCATGTCTCGCACGGCGACTTCTGCCCACCACCCCAGACCGGAAGTGCGACCGACGCGCCACCACCGCGGCGTGACGTAGGAGAGTTGAGTTCGTGTATAGCTTATTTAGTGACACAACTTTCGCAGTGCTTTGGTTGGGCGTGCCTGCGCGTTCACATTTGTGTTATACTTCGTTTCAGCTTCCGTCCGAGCGCAGCCAAAGGCTGAGGGACGGTTCGCAACTTCGGGAAGAGCATTCCTACGCACCACAAAGTAGTCTAGAATAGTATTTTTTAATATAATTGTTTTGTGCCTAAACATTGCACAATATTACAGATATGTACTGCTGAAAATGATTTGCAACTAAAGGAATTAAATGTTTGAAGTTTATGTTTTTATTAATATATGTATATTCATGTGGTTTGGTGAAAACACGTACATCCGCTGGCAACACGGCTTCAGCGCTCTGTTTTTCTTTGTGATTTCGTTCTCGTAATGGCCGAATCATGTGCTTCGCTGCTTTCCTCATCGATTCGCTTCAAAACGTCCTTTCGCAAAGGCACGTTTGGGCCTCAGGCGCGAGAGGTCGTGATGAATGTCTGCTTTCAAATTCGGCGGGAGACTCCGGCCGCGTCGTACCGCGATTGCGTTGTAAACAAGAAAAGCGTCCGGGCCACTACAATTCACCGATACGCGGCGAAATCAGGGCACCCCTTTACCTGCCAATCACAGTGTACGCCAGAAGCTGGTAAAAAGGACTGCGCCTCGAGCGTATATCCGGGCAATACAAGGAAACATCAACGGCCGGGTCATCGGGCACCTTGCAATGTGTAATTACATCTCGAAACTACGCCGAAATGCCGGACAGGTGGAAAGCTCGGACACATACGCCAGTGGCCAGCCTACGTGCTGACAGCCCCTGTGACTAAATTTCAGAACGTGAAAGGGCACTTTTACACCTATAGCAGACGATACCGTTGATACACCCGTAGCAGACGAAATACTCGGCGAGCGCGGGCGGCGCCGACGACGAGCGGCGCAGCGGAGTGATACAAAAGTGCAGGCGAGATCGCGTGACCTATTGCCGGCGTGGGATTGGCTCCGGCCACACGTAGATTTGACTCCGCTCGAACGGAAGCTGAAACGAAGTATAGACCTTTTCTTTAACGGCGCCGCCATCTTGAGAATTGCGGCGCCGACGACGCCGTCTAGCGGTTTAGAAAAAGAAATAACGGCTAGTTCTGGCAGCACAGCTATCTGGGTAGGCAACGGTGTGGGTATGGGGGAACTTGGCTAGACTTGGCTATGGTGGGCTGCAAAAACTTGGTTTGAGCTTGTCCGGTTGAATCCAGCTGGCTACTCACAGGCCATCACCTTGCCTCCTCGGGAGAACGAGGACGAAGACGGTGGGGTGTTTTGATTGAGTTTCCACAGCGAAGTATATATGAGCAGTTTAATGTAGTCTATGCAGGTAAGCTCTCGGTATTTGATTGCTCGATCTTGGGTGGTGGCATGTAGACTTTCTTATACCTTTTACATACCATGGGGCTTGCAGCGATAGCCTAATTGGACCACCTGCGCCGGAAATTAAAATCGGTCCTCTTGTCGTAGACGAAGTGGTCATGAGCTTAAACGTGACGTTGAGTCTGCAACGAATCTCTCGCGATTCAAGCTCGCAATCGACTGACTTAAATAAAGATTCTTGGGAAAAATGCGAAGCTCGATAACATTGCAGCCACACTCGCGCTGCAGCTTCTTGTACTCATGGCACACTTTCTGCTATTGTCTTATCCTTTTTAAAATTATTTATCCATCCGACGACCACGCAGTGGTAGCCAGACAAACGTAGATTTTCGGAAATTGCAGCACTGTAAAAAGGAGCACTCGGAACTGACTCATGCACGACGTCCGTTTTTAAGCCTTTTCGCCCATACCCTTGGCGGTTGCGTACCCTGTGTCAGCGGGCAATCCAAAAATGCACCAGGTCGAGGGTACGTCAGTTACTGGCTGGTTTGAGGTTATGCGAAAAAGGCTCTATAGCAAGGGCAGAAAGCTACGCTGAAGGCAAAGCTTCTAGTCTCAGCCTAAAAACCTCTGACACGCCAAACCATTTTTTTTTTTCATGTTAGGCGTTTAAATGGTGTATAAGGACATCGCCAAAAAATGTTTCACTTTAGAGTTGCGTAGTTTTTTCATAAAAATAGAAATAGTAAGCCCCATTCAAAGTGCCCGCCAGTGCCCTGTGACGAAGCAATGTACGGCAAGATGTCGGGGCGGTAGGGAGGCATCGCCGGAAGTCACCTGAGTTGTATCACTCCTCGTGCTTACCGCAAACGCGTGTAATATTTTGTGTAATATATTTTTTAATATTTTTGTTATTCTCTACATTTCTGCGAGCAATCCAAGCAGACATGGTTTCTTTTATTTGCTTTTCATCGCCTAATGTTGCAGTAAAGGTAAAAGAAGAGGAGTCAGTGAACCTAATACACAAGTTCTACTCATGTTCTAGACAAAACATGTACTTTATGCTCGGCGCTTTCCTGTACTTGGTACACTCAAGAGTTCGTATTCTCTAGACGGCAGGCATATTCAGCCTAGCGAGTATCCGATGATTCGACGACCTCGTTGTCTGAACCTTCAGCAATGCGATCGGGCGTGTCGTATGCTTGCAATCGTAATTTCTGCGAGCGTTCTTAAATATTTTTTTTCAAAACTCGATAGCTTGTTTTGTGTCCAGTATGGCTCTGTACCATCGGACTGATGGCATGCACTCGTACACTGGCTTGCACTCGCAACGCTTTCATCATTGACCTCCATCACGTCGATCCACTGACTCTTCCTCCTCAACTTTTACAGCACGCAAACTAACCAACGGTGCAGCCATAAAAAGGTAGTGAAACTGAAACTTCATTTTCTACAATCGCTCGTGAAAAAAAAAATAAAGTTAGGGACGGTTGTGGAGAGCACGAGGAGTGAAACTCACGTGACTTTCTGCGAACCCAATTTTAATGACGTAGGTCGATGCCCCCACTGACCGCCCCGACACCTTGCGGTACGTTGTTACGTCACAGGGCACTGGCGGGCACTTTGAATTGTTTTGACGTGTCAGAGGCCCTTGAATTAAGTGTGAACAGAGTATAACAGGAAGCTATCGTTCTTTCAGCACGCAGCATGCAGCAAGCGGTCGAAAGCAGCTTTGAGAGGAGCTGCAAGCCCTCGGCGGAGCCCGGTTTGTGCGACCAGTACCTGCCACGCTGGTTCTTCAACGTGAACACGGGAGCCTGCGAGCAATTCATCTATAGCGGCTGTGGAGGCAACGGCAACAACTATCGGACCTTCGCAGAGTGCGAGAGAACCTGCCTGGGCCACACATCAACGCGTACGTATAAAATCACTCCATTTGAGTTTGTGTGATTTAGTCGATTCAAGAAGAGTGTATAGAAAGAAAAAGAAAATTTGCATAGTTTTCACCACCGCAAAATAAACTACACATCGCCGAACGCCCACTCTCCGCACAAATGTAGCGGTTACGGCCTAAACCAGATGTCAAAGTTTTTGAGAACTAAACGTTACCTTAATAAAAAGTTACGTGATGTTATGGAAAATTTCAACGGGAAATTGGGACCCGTTTTCGGTGACTGGCACCATTGAGCTCTATGTATTCGAGAGATGCTTCGCCCACCATTTTCCCATTGAACGGGAAGCTCTCTAGCGAGGGTCCCCCGATTCTCCTGCTCAGCGGGCGCGACGGAACTGCTCGCGATCATGGCTCGCGAAATATCGTTTCCGAACGTAAACAACACTCTTCACTGTCTCAAAGTAGTACTGAAGCCGGTAGGAGATTGTAACTTAGTAGAGAGTTTTAGTATTGCGTACAGAAGCAAACGCAAGCGGTGTATGTTTGCGTTAGTGTTGCGTGCTCTACGTTGCGCATGCACGTTTTCGCCATGAGCCAATCCAAGACCGGAATTTTGGGCTCCGCGCACGCGCAGTGTGGAACGCGCAAAGCGAACGCGAACACACAGCGCTTACGCTCGCTCGTATACGCTTTTCTAAAACTCCCTACTGTTTCACCGGCTTCCAACGCCAACGAAACGTGCTGCAGTGAGGAGACGTACAAGCAGGTGTTCCTTCTAACTGGAAAGGCTGATTAGAAAAACGACGGCGCGTAAGTATGAAAGTAACAAAATGTTATATAAAAAAAGTAAAAATTAAAAAGACATTTATACATTTTTATTATTTTTATTTTGGGGTATTAGGTTTGGAAGGATATTAGCGGCGATTTTAGAAGATTTGCCGATTGCCTAAATTAAAGCAATTTAACAGGGATTCCTCAGATTCCCTAGAATGTTTGAATTGATTTTAGACTATTTTTATTTTATAACTTGGTAATTCGAAGTGCTGCAATCGTCATCAGTGATGATTATTAGCAAACTTTTGATTGTCATACTTGTTGATGCGTTTCAAATTAGATCATAAGCAACAAATTATATTAGAGCCTGAAAAATTACGTATTAAAGTATCTTAGCTTTAATATTAATATTATTAATACAAATAGCGGCAATATATGCCCCCAATAAATTCCACGGTCTCAAAAGTACGTCATTTAACATATACCTCTATAGCGTCACACGCTATCGAAGTTTCAGAATCCTGGGATGAGTAGTTTGTTTACGCGGACCGAAAATCACGATTATATTTTTTTCTAAAAAGACACCCGGTCTTTTACATTCAAACATCAGAGGACTTCATACCTGCGGAGAAGCTACTAGCTGGTCAGAGCTTTAAATCACACAGCACTGGAAACACGACTACTTTTTAAACAGCAATGAACGGCTATCGATCCTGCTTCGTGGTTTCGTAACAAAGAAAAGCATATCAAAAATACTTAACCCTATTTATGTAGTTGAGGGTTTCGGTGTCGTGGCTTGGCTTGGCCACCCCATAGCCCGTGTTTGTTGCAATATTTCTAATTATTTTTATATATTTATTTATTTTGTACTGCCAGCCATCGACACGCCCATTCAAGAGGCGGTATAAATTAAAATAACGCACAGTCATGATACACACTTAGATGTTAAAACAGCAAAATTGAGGCGAGGTATTTTACAAATAAAAATGCTTTTGGACTATTGACAACCCTTTCAGGCGGGCTATCTCCAATGTATGGAATTGAAAGAAACGATAATATAAACACACCCGAAACGTACGAGTAAAATCAATATGCCTGTTGCGCTTTCTTCTTCTTCTAATACCACGGGGGATCGAAAATCGTATTTATAATTTCTTGTTCAACATTTGGACATGATTATTCAATAACAGCATTGTGGTTAACTGCCGTCTTTCTCTTCCGTTTAGGTTGAGGGACCCTTCCTGGCCTCCCAAGGTAACCCTCAGGGTTCATGACGTGCAAATAAACTTTGTCTCACCACCAAAAACTTCCTCCGTGTTTTTCCGAAGCGCCAAGCGGCTTCCAGGCTAAGTAGCTTTGATGTGGTTTCTGAGATGGCCGGTGCGCGAAGCTTCTGGCAGCCGTTCCATTTCTCGGGGAGAGACCGTAAAGGAAGATGGTTCATGATGTACTCGGTTTCAAGTTTCAATGAACGATGGACCCCTACGAATG
>JAZHYW010004734.1:0-27598 GCA_037355805.1 Ixodes ricinus
GCACGGAATGAAACCCGAACGCCGGAACGCGTGGCCATCGATACAGGCTGCTCCACCTGGAGGGCCCCTGAGAACTAATGAAAATGCACCTGGGTGCGAGGGTGCGGGTCCTACTAAGATGTTCTCAACCCTCGCGCGGGGCGTCTGGGACTTCCCCGTTTCGCCGGTGGCGCGCTGTAAGCGCCGTCACTCGGGGTGCTTTTCTGTCGCCGCACTGTCGCCCACTGTCGCCCGGTCGACACCGGGCGGCCGCTTAACCTGGCTATAGCTCTTTGCGATAGGCCCTGCTCAGACAGGGTGATGTATTTATTCCGCTCCGGAATTGATACGCCTGGCATATCGGGGGTTACCAAAGAGAGCGTCAGCAAGCAATTCCTCGCTTTTTAAGAAGCGACTGATAACCTCGCACGAAAACATGCGCATTGCTCATAAAAACCGAGGCATCCGCGTCGGTCTGTTGCAGCATTTTTTTTTCATAAAGAGTATGGTCGTGCGAATAAACAAATTTTATTTCGCGTTTATGACGTTTCACTATTTCTCAGAAACCGCGCGTGGCACGTTGTTCACCGGAGCCCCGAGTGACACGTCATCAAGCACTACGGGTCTTCTGTGCACGAAATGTTTCAACTTTCATTTCGCCCTTGCGATACACAAAGCGATAATGAATGACAGCGCTGAAGAGATATCGCTGGGAATCCGATACACAAAGCGAGTGACAGTGCTTTTTGTATCGGATGTGACGGCGCTTACAGCGCGCCACCGGCGAAACGCGGAAGTCCCAGACGCGCCGCGCGAGGGTCGAGCTCATCTTAGTAGGACCCGCACCCTCGCACCCCGGCGCATTTTCATTAGTTCTCAGGGGCCCTCCAGGTGGAGCAGCCTGTATCAACGGCCACGCGTTCCGGCGTTCGGGTTTCATTTCGTGCTGACTGTAACGTTAAGTCGCTGAGTATTGGCCTCAAAAGTAATTTGAGCAGAGTAGAAATTGCTCAAGTGCAAAGTAACATGACTGAATTAGTTACCACCTGTAAAAAACCGACTTACTTTTGCAGTTTCTTTTAATTTTTTTATGGTAACAATGAAGTACATATGAATTTTGGTCCGTTAGCGAAATTAGGCTAGCCGAATATAACGCGTCATTTATTTTCAATTAATTGCTTTAATAGCCGGTTCTGCTTCTGCGTGCCTAATTGTTTCTTTTCACTGCTGTTTTCTTATTCCACGATGTACTGCGGCTGTATCACTTCAACTTTGAAGTTTAGCACTGGCTGAGCTTGTTTTTGCCTTCACTGTTTGCTGGTTTACAGTGTTGCGGAAAGTATATATATCTAAAATTGCGCGAACACTTACGCTACGCGTAAGGCACTGCGACAGTTGGGGTGTGACGTCGGAGCCGGCAAAGTTTATTTTGAAGCAGATGAACTAAATGAACGGGAAAGGTGCGAGCGCACAGCATAGAGTTGATATAGGCGTTTCGTACGAAACTGCCACAAACACCGGACGAACATTTCATAGCGCTTTGAACCAATGAGGGTGTATTAAGCAGAGAGCATTTCACGAACCTGTCACAAAATGTTATTGAACACAAACTAGGACTGCCTCGGGGTAATTGAAGAACACTTGGAAAATCGCGCGCTCAAGTTTGAAATCCAGGAAACGACGAAACTGCTTGTGTACCTATAAACCGTTCTCTTTCGATGGTGTTTCTGCCTAAACGTCTTAGGCAATGTTATTTGGCACAAACTAACAGCGCCTTGTGGGCACTGAAGAACACTTTCAAACTCGCACACTCAATGTTTAAGCGTGTAGCTCCAAGTTGCAACTAATTTCCTGCCCGTGGTTTCGCTGGCTTAACACCCACCTAGCTTTATTCGTTTTATTGCCCGAGAACCTTTCTGGCATAGCTTTGTTATAATTGTTTCCATTTTAGGACAGTCTCCTTTCTACGTGCCGTCACGGGACAACGTATTTCCACGTGACGTCTGAATGTCGCGTGACGCCAAGTCGTCACGTGACTCACGGGGTCAGAGCTGACGTCATTATGGGCAACGTGGATTGACATGTGAGGTCATGGTGTCAGCTGACGCCAACGTTATTAGATTAGCTCAGTTACGGAACTGCTCATAGACGCTGCATGCACGAACAGTACCCCCCCCCTCACTCACCACGACTCGCCCGGCGTCGCTCGACGCGCCGCCAGACGGCTGCTTTGGGAACTGAATCGGGATACGTTCGTTTTTACGCTACTAGACGCGTAAAAACCAACTGGAAAAAAACTCTTTTTGTAGTAACTTTTATTGGAGTTTAGTACAAAATGGGGGGGGGGGGGCGTGATGTCTTCTAAAATTTTTAGTTTGCAAGGTTTTCAGCACAATTAATATTGTTTTTATACAACCATGCCTCAGCAGTGATTTCAGGTAGCGCGTCCCGACCTAGGCGCATCTTAACTTCGGTGGTATTTCGCGGCGCGTCCGCTGGGGATACGGTGGTGGCACCCTGTAACCTCTTCGACCGTATCTGTTTTGGCTCCGAAATGGCCGATTGAAGCCAAAATAGATGTCACGTGGAGTTCCCTAGTGACCGCTGCGGGAGAAATGGCGGCGTTGTGATCGCCATTGGGCGCTTCAGCTGTGCTCTTTGGAACGCACAGTTATGAAATGAAAATATAGATGGCGCTTCGAACGACGCCGGGAGATTGAAGTGAGTGAGGGGGTACCCCATCCGCGGGAGTTTCAGCAACTGAGGTAATCTAGTAACGTTGGCTGACGCCAAGTAACACGTGACGTCAGAGCCGTGTCACATGAACGTGTAGTCTTTTGGCGAAGTTGTCCGGCGTCGGAGCGAGATCATCGACGCGAAACCTGCCAAGTGTTCCCCTAATTGCTCTCGCAGTAAAAGTACTTGAAGTAAAATACAAACTGGCTGAGAGGTTATGTGATTCAAGTAAAGTAGCTAGTACACCGGGTGCATTGTACTTGAAATAAACAAAAAATAAATACAATACTTTCAAAGTAAAGTACAAATACCTTGTAACACAATCATTTATGACGCACTTTCATCCCCTATACACTGTTTTTTTAACTGGTATGCATTGCTTCAGGGGTAATCGGAGGTGCATTATTTTTTTCTTTTAATGGAGGCAAATTTCGGATCATGTCAAGTTGCCACAAAGTAGTTGCTTTAATCTCGCTGACAATATATATCAGAATCAACTTAGAAGGCACCTCACTCAAAGAAATGACCAGATGATCAACTTATAAGGCAAGCTCTACTCAGCTGCGTTTTCACATAAACGATACCCATTTTTTTTAAAATTAGGTGAATGTACTTTGCATTTGGTTGTTGTGCTTTTTTCGGAAAGTTCGAGAAAAATTGGTCAAGTAAAAAACAAGTACATGTTCAGAAACTGTGCTTCAAGTAAAGTACAAATTTCCTAAACCCACATGAAGAAGTACTTTAAAGGTCAACTCCGCTTCATTTTTGATATTTAGAAAACTATGCAGCCCTCTTCAGTATCATATAGGAAGACCCCATGTCAAATATTACGATCTAATTCCGTCTATATAGTTAATAAACTGGCCAGCAAACTTTCAAACGAGCCAAGTCGCCGAAATCTGCCAACTCTAGCGTGCGACGTGAGGCGCAATCGTCAGCGCAGTCAATGCGACGGGGTTGGAGCGGCCAACGTTGAACCACTACGCCAAAGGCATGACTACGTCACTCTCACGTTTTGGTTGTTTTTACTTCTCAGAGCGAAATTGAACGATGACGTCATGAGTTTCTCCTCCCGGTGTTGGCTCTACGGCGTCCACGTGATCACCGTAACGCGGATGCGCTAGTTTGCGCTGCCCTGCGCGTTTATCGCATGTCCGGTTTCTCCGCTCCCCCTCTCCTCTTTCGTGTTCTCCCTTCCCCCTCTCCCCCGGGCCATCACCATCCACGCCATGCGAAGCGACCTGCCCGCGTCGCGTGTCCTGTACCTCGCCCCTACGAACGTCACAAGACCACGTGGTTCGACGTGACGTGGCCATGACTCTGAGGACACGAGACCAATGTTGCCTGACGCAACCGAAGTTTCGGTTTCGGTATCAGCTGATGTTTAAATTGAGATTACACAAATAATATTCAACATTTCGCGAATCCGAAGACGTAGAGCTGTTGAGTAGTACTTTGTGAAATGGAATCACATGTAAGCCTAAATTTTTCGGAATTGAGCGGGTTGCCCTTTAATTATCGTGATCTTAAAGTACTTGCCTACACTGCTTGTTTATTATATATGTATGTAAAAAAAACACACAAAAAAACAACGTTAGAGGAATTACTAATGGTGAATTTCACTGGTCGTTTTGGAGCGCGCCGGGATCAGTAGACTATATCTGAGGTGGAGCATGCAATCCGAACGGAGTCGCTTCGCCTCCGGATCCCCAATGGAACACTCGTCCGGGATCGGCGGATGCCTTTCCATCATTCACCTTTCCGGAAATGCCCATGCCGCGGTCCCGGGATTTCAAACGGCTGTTTTCGCAATCATGGCGCTAACACGTGTTCAACGCACTAGCGAAGTTAATCATGATGTGAAATATGCGTGTCGATAAGCGATGTGCATCAGACCACTTCCTGTTAAGCGGAATACTCGTGAACGGTGCCCAAGTACGTCTCGAGTTTCGGGCTCTCTTGCGGAGGTCCGAAAAGGCAGTCGAACTGATGCGGGACATAAAGCAATATTCGTCGTCACTGCTACTTGAGCCGCTGCTGCTGGAGCTGCTGCTTGAGCGACTTGACAGTGCAGGTTGCTGAAGACGGCATAACTCGGGCTCATAGACTCGGCGCCTTTGTCGCGGGAAAATGTCGCCCAATAGTCGGTAAGTTTGCGTTTTACAGGCTTCGAGAAAGCGTGCTGGTGGGTCGATCAAAATTAAAGGACAGTGGTGTGTCTGTCAGCGTGGACTTTTCGCTAGCTACGCGTCACGCGCGAAATATTTTGATTGAATTTGCGGACGCTAGAAGCCCGGACAAGTACTTTAGCTTATGATACAATAAACTTCACCTTGATAAAAAGATTTTTATGTACTGCTCAGACAGTCACAGCGTGATTGAAGTTGATGATCGTGTTGTACCAAGGGGCGCCAAGTGCTGATAATAGAGCGGCTGCTGAGTCAGTGCCTTCTGCTAGCTCCCCATAGCAACCCATAAATAGCCAACGTCGGCAAAGGCCTTGTCAATCATTTGATAATGTTTGAATGTTTTTCGCCACTGTAAAAAGCGTCATAAACAAGCCTGATGAATTGTGTGCGACTATGGACTCTTTTTCGTCTGATATCGTAGTACTAACTGAAACTTGGTTTCGTCTCGAATCCGTGACAGTGAAATATTTGGTTGCGAAAAAGTTTAGTGTTTATCGATACGACAGAGAGTATAGATCAGGAGGAGTATTGATTGGAATTAACAAGAATATTGAATCATTTTATGTAAACATTGTTACTGAGCTTTAGTTTATCTGTGTTTGCTTCCAAGCGGGGAATAGACGAATTGCACTCTGTGCTTGTTATAGACCACTTAACTATTCCACTGGCTTTGTCAATGACTTACATGATGCGCTAAATATGGTAGCTGGAAGATTCCCGGATTCTTCAATATTTTTGTTAGGCGATTTTAATTATCCGAATATTGATTGGTCGGATACGTGCCCTTTTCTCAGTTGTCATTTCTCTGAGTGTTCCAATTTCTCTAAGCTTCTGCGCTGATTTCAATCTTTTACAACTCGTCACTGAATCCACACGAGACACAGCTACGTCAGCCAATATCCTTGATCTTGTTTTAACTAATGCGCCGGATGTTGTTTCTTTAATATCTCAATCTACCAGGCCTCAGTGATCATAGTTCAATATTCATATCTCAAACGGTTACTAATCACAAATCCTCTAAAGTGACTAAACGCATTCGCGACTATAGCACAGCGAACTTTGAAGCTATTAATAACCACTTAGGCTTTTTTCTAGATGTCTTAATAATTAACTTTTCTGAAAGCACCATTCAGGAAAACTGGACCTTGTTTAAGAATCAAGTGGCGCTACTCACAGATAAATTCATTCCTCTCCGCTCGATAAGATCACACACTCATTCACCCTGGTTAAATGTGTCACTAAAAAGGCTTCCTGACAAAAAGAAAGATTGTTTCGCTCCGAAAATGCCTCAGGTTGCTCGAAACGTTGGGAGGCTCACCGGAACACATATAAGGCTTACAAATCTGCTATTCACGGTGCGAAGCTTGTGTATTTTTAATTAGACTTTGCCGAATATGTTGTCTACTAATCTTAAGCAGTTTTGGAACATTATTGGTGATAACAATTTGAACGAAATTTCAATCAGGGTGGATGATTGTGTTATACCTAGTGAAGACTGTGCTGAAATTTTAAACGCGGCTTTTGTTAAATCTTTTTCTCGTGTAAGTAACATGTCACCTTGTTCATTACCTCAGTGCAACTTTATTCCAATGGAACATTTCGAAATTGATCCCATTGGCATTGTTCGAATAATCGATAACCTTAAAATATCATCCAGTGCTGGTGTTAATATTATTAACTCCAAATTAAAAAAAAATATACGAGTGTATATTCTTCCATCATACAGTCAAAAATATTCACCCAATCGCTAGATCTCGGTTTCCTCCAAGAGGATTGGAAAGTTAAGAAGGTGGTTTCGTTGCACAAAGGAGGTGATAAACATTCCCCTAACAACTATAGACCAATTTCACTCACTAGCATACCATGTAAAATACTTGAACATGTAATTTTTTCTCAGCGCGTTAATTTTTTAGAATCTAAGATATTTTTCAACGCGGCTTAACATGAATTCCGAAAATCATTTTCCTGCGACACCCAGCTTTTATTATTTATTAACGACTTGCACTCTGTTCTTGATAGGGGTTCCAGATAGACTGCGTATTTTTGGATTTCTCGAAGGCGTTCGATAAATGTCGCACGAGTTGCTTTTGTTGAAACTAAATAACCTTCATATTGATGCTAACGTTATGGTTTGGATCCAGTGCTTTCTTACTAACCGATTCCAGTTCGTTACCGCCAACGACCATACATCTCCGCTCGCGTCAGTGACCTCCGGCGTGCCTCAGGGTTCGGTACTAAGCCCACTTCTGTTTTTAATCTTCATTAATGACCTGCCGTATAACATTTCTTCCTCAATTAACCTTTTTGCAGATTGTGTCATTCACCGTGAAATTAATGATGATTCAGATGTTATCAAGCTCCAGACTGACATTAACGTTATTCTTCATTGGTGTGAAACTTGGCATATGGAGCTTAACACAACTAAGTGCAAAGTAATGAGAGTGTCTCGTAATCATTCAGTTTCTCCCTGCTACTGCCTTAACAATGTTCCTTTACTTTCTGTGTCGTCTTACAAGTACCTGGGCGTACACAAAACATCTGATCTTTTCTGGAAAATACATATTGGATACGTTATTATTAATGCTAATCGCAGGCTTGGCTATTTAAAACGTAATTTTTTTAGCTCCCTCCTCTTTGAAATTAACTCATTATAAAACACTTGTACGCTCAAAGCTTGAATACACGTCGTCTATCTGGGACCTGATCCTTTTACATTTGGTTAGCCCCCTAGAAGCCGTTCAAAATCGTTCCGCTCGTTTTATCTTCAGTAATTATCAACGCGCTGCAAGTGTCCCCTCTATAAAATCTAACTTATCTTTGCCTAGTCTTGCCTCACGCCGAAAGGTGTCTCCTCCATAAAGTATTTCACACTAACTCATTCCTCAGTCAACGTCTCCGTCTTGATCATCCTCATAAAGTACCTACGATCACCCTCATAAACTACGATAAACCACCTATGTAGCACGAACACATTTCAACAATCTTTCAATCCCAAAACGTTTTTGGATTAGAACCGCCTTCCTACCTCCGTCGCCATAATCCAGGCGGATGATTTGTTTAAAACTGCTGTTTCTAATTTCTATTGTTCATAAATATTATGTGCTTTGCCTTTAAGTTATTTATTGTATATTTTTCTTGTTGATAACAACCCACTCCCCTCTGTAATACCGTCAGCCTCGAGGGTATTGAAATAAATAAATAAATGAACTGTTATCAAACAGCAGCAGCAGTAAAGCGTGCGGCACCGGCGACACTTCGCGAGCGGAAGGTACGAATTCTTCCGAGCCGAGATCGCGAGATGCACGGCAAGAAAGGAAGTCACCTGTGCGCGCCCAAGGCTGGCCAGGCTGGCTTACGGTCGACTCCGCCGAAATCGGAGGGCCCACTTTTCTCGGATTGAGATCTGGAGTGGGAGCTGATCCAAAACGACGGGTGGAACTCGTCCGTCTTGATCACGATCGCCCAGGGAAATAGACGCGCTCCAGAAAAGTCCATCTCGGCGCGCTCGAAAGGACCAGTTCAGGTTTCTCGAACTATCTACGAAGCTTAGAAGACCTGCATATTTTGAGTTTTGGGATGAAAGGTAACGCAAAAAAGGTCATTCTTTGCGTTGCCATTTAGCACGCGATTCTTAAAGTACAGCCTAACCTACGGGAGCACCAGATGAGTTTCAGAGCGGGTGCTGTGCTTTTTGTCTTTTTTGAGTGAGGATGCTGTGTGTACAGCTCCTGTAGTGGATGAAAGTTCCTACGTTGGGGACAAGCAGGGACAAGCCCTTCTTTCAAATGCGTCTAGTCTCCTTGAGCTTCGGGACAGAAATAAACGCTAGTCTTCGGCGCTAATCCCGCAGCTACTCGCCTCGTAGCAAGGTTGTTGCAGTAGGGGGCTCGTGAAATCGTGAAAATTATAGGGGTTTCGAACCCTCCAACTCCCTGCCTACGCCAGATGCTTTCCCCTCCTTGCAAATATCAGCTGATCTTCCAGCATCTTGTCTCTTTCTGTGCAGAAATGTTCGTTGATAATTAAACATATCACTAAAATTCGAAAGTAATTTGTAATTTGAGTAGAAGTTGCTCAAAAACGGTAATTAAAGTAAACTACTAATTACCGAAATAAAACGTCCTTGAAAGTTACTAAACTACCCAGAAAATTAGTTCGAAAAGAGTAGTTGAACTGCGTGCATTCTGCTTCATACGAACTAGCCCAGCTCACCCCAATTCCTCGTTCGTTGGAGCTTATTTGACGCTTGCACTAAGTAAGATGGGCCAGTTACTAGTTGGTAGTAGTTGTACACGAATAAACAGCTAAAACAATTGGGGCTCCAATCCACGCTGTAAAGGTGGTTGGCCAGCGAAGCTGTGATATCACCTGCAACGATTGCCTACTGCACTATACGAAATGCCGCCGCCGGTCGCAGCACGCCGCCGCTGGTCGTATTGCCGTTTCTTTTCCCTTTGCCGCTCCTAGTATTCACGCTGCTCCTCGCAGGTCCTAACTATGCGTGGCCTATTCATCGCGGTGCTGCACCAACAATGAAATCAGTTGCTATACTTTGTTTCATCTTACGCTTGAGTGCAGCTGATGTTACGCGCCATCGGAGCCAATCGGAGGGCGTGTGGGTGTCATGTGACCTTAAAGAGGGGGCACAGCGACGCGCGGAAAGCGTATCACGGGCCACGTCCACAGAACGGAATTTTCAAAGATAGCTCGTAGCATCCGCTGCGTCCGGAGGTAAAGGAGGCGGGTTCTTGTTTTATATATAAAAGGCTAGTGACGTCACTCCCTACGTTGCAAGCTGCCGTCACCGCGGCAGCTTTTCGCACTTCACACGAGGGCTTCGAATGACGTCAACACCCTTTCGAGGCAGCTGCAAACCTAATCCTTACCGGAACGCGTGAGAGGGTGTTCCTATTGGTCACACGCGCCTTATCATCCGTCATGTGGTTTTGATGATTGTTTTGTGGTTTTCTTTATTGAAACGGGTGCTGAGCTGTATGCTGTACGCCTGATTTCAAAGGAGATATGCTGTTTTGCCTTCATTTATTCGCCGGGAGTTTTCTTGCTTACAACGACGACACGAAAATTTCCTTGGCTGGTAGAAATATGCAGCTTCGCTGTAAAAACGAGAACAGCGACAGAAAGAAAGCATGACAAAGCTGTACTCGTATTTTCACATTTCCTGCCATGTGTCAGCGAAATATCGTTGGCGTTTTCGGGAAAGGAGCTGTCGTTCCTGTGGGAGAAATGAGTCATATATGTCAAGGGTGAACGATCTATACCCGTTTTCACCTCAAGAACCATAGTAAAAAAGGTCCGGCCTCTCGCGGAGCATTACTGATTTCCCCCGTTATGCAGAGAATTAAGATATGCGTAGGTAATTTGTAGATTAGTTTTATGTTATCTTATCAAGACGCACACGTTCCAAACGCCAAAAGCATCGCTTTTTCCTCCGACAACCAAATCTCGAAGAACTACTTCGTGCCGCGTATGAACAATGCGCAAAACTTGCTTTTTTCCTGAGGTGAAAACAGGTATAGATTATGACCTGTTGCTTGGTTCGCGGGTGTAGTCATGTGTGATGTAATCTTTTAAGATACTATGAATGTTTTTATCATGTTTCTTTTATTAAATTCTACAGTTGCGAGCACAACTACGTCCTGTCGTGCGTGTTTTCTTAGTTTGCTGTGCCTTAGTTTCTTTGTCTCCCAGCAGAGCTGGCGCTGTTTTCGAGCTAATCTCGCAGTTACCGTTCAGTTGCTGGATCTGGTATGGTGACATATTGCCCCACATCGTCACATTCATGTCAGCAGCAGAACGCTTCCGGTCAAGAGATGAAACGAGTCAAAAGGTCCAATAATGGATCTTTTGAGCTTGTTGGATCTTTTGACTTGGCATACACGAGTCAAGAAATCCAATATCGGTCAAGAAGTCCAACAAGCCAAGAGGTCCAATGAGTCAAAAGATCCACGGCGAGTCAAGAGGTCCAACGAGTCAAAAGGTACAAAAGTCAGAAGTTTCAAAATGAATCTTTTGACGCGTTCGATCTATTGACTCGGCAGACGCGAGTCAATAGATCCAATGCGGGTCAAGAGGTCCAATTACTCGAGAACTGCCGCGTCATATTGCAAGGGGGTCATGGCAAAGCCCCTCGCCACTCGTCCCCTGGTCGCGGGGAGGCGTTCTGAGAATACGAAAGATCAAGAAAGGATTTTTCGACTAAATGCACTTAATATTTCTTGTTGTAAAATAAAATGGAAACAGATTTAGGTTTGAGGCGCCTCTCAACTTCGCACCGCTTTCCGGTTTGAGGCAGAAAACGAACTCGAGGGGGACAAAGTACAGCTTATGATAGGGTAGATTTGTGTTAGCGAACAAGTTCGTACAAGAAAATCGACACAAAGTGCGTGTTGATTTTTCGATGAAAAATTATTTGATTGAGTTCTCTTATCGTTAAAGAAAAAAAATGAAAGCCATTTACAACTCCCTGGAACGCCGAATTAGAGCGCAGCTCTAGAGGAGGAGGAGGGGAAGGTACAGAGAGGAGGCTATGCCCTTCCTCCTCTCCTGCTCGCCTTCCATTTTGGGGGAAATTTTCCGCTAAATTTAGCGGGAGACTTTTCCGCTAGATTTAGCGGGGAAATTTTTGCCGCTAGATTTAGCGGGGAAACTTTTTTCCGCTAGATTTAGCCGGAAAATTTTTTCGCTAAATTTAGCGGGGAAATGTTTTCCGCTAGCTTTGGCGGGGAAATTGTTCCGCTAGATTTAGCGGGAAATTTTCCCGCTAGATTTAGCGGGGAAATTTTTTAGCCAGGAAAATGTTTTCGCTAGATTTAGCGGGGAAATGTTTCTGCTAGATTTAGCAGCGAAATTTTTTTAGTGGGAAAATTTTTCGGCTAGATCTAGCGGGGAAGTTTTTCGCTAAATTTAGCAGGCAAATTTTTCCGCTAGATTTAGCAGGGAAATTTTTCCGCTGAATTTAGCCGGAGAAATATTTTCCGCTAGATGTAGCGGGGAAATTTTTCCGCTAAATTTACCAGGGTAATTTTCCGCTAAATTTAGCGGGGAAATTTACCCATAATGCATCGCGGGGTTACGCCGACGCCGACGGCGACGCCGACGCCGACGCCGACGCCGCTCAAGCCGGAAGCGGGCGCCTAAGAGCTGCGCTCTAAAAGACCCACCACCACGGTCATGGGAGATGACGCCCTTCGCACGTTTTTGAAACGCGATTTAATCGCGTTCACGCTCGCTACAAATATGTGCTATGGTCACCTTGTGGGGGATGTGTGACCTACGCGAAATCCGTTTCTCTTGTGAGAAAAGCTAACTCAGTGAGCGCCGCAAAACAATGACGGTCTTGCGTGTTTGGAGGTCCCCATCTACTCTCTCGGACACTTTATTTGACAAACACGTTCGTCGCTGTTGGCGTTTTGTTGTTGAACCAACTACGAGATCCTCCGCTTGGAATTTTTTCATTATACAAGAAATATGAAAAAGAGAGAAAATGAAGATAATGAACCGTACGCAGTCAACACAAATCTGAGTGGTTTTCTGTAGCTACTGAGACATCGCGATCCTTGTAAGCCACCCGAGTCGACATATCTTTAACCCGAAGATTAGCAATTTAATCGGGGCCGTACGACTGCTGCATTCTGTTTCCACTTGAAGGCTGGTTCCAAGTGTTGCGACCGACTACGACCAAGTCTGACAGAAACTGTTTTAAGCCTCTTACGACTGCGCAGCAGCAATGACAGCCGTAAGCGGCTTAAAACCCCGTTGCCGTAGCAACCCGTGAAAAGATTAACGTCACAAGCCGTTGCAAGCGCACACCGTCTGACCTACGTGGGTGTGTGCCAGCGCAACCGATCCTGCACCGAGATTGTGTCACGTGACCTTTCGGTTCGATTTCGCGCCCAGCGAGATGTCACGTGACGGCGTCTGGCATAGGCTGCTGTCAATCCTTAGGTGAAACCAAGTATAACCCGGGCTCTTTACGTGCACCACACAGTAGTAACGCCGATGCTGGTTCTCCGTACAGCCTGGTGCTAGTTAGCAGTCATATGCTGCACTGGCCATATCGGTAATATACTGCGGAAAGGCATGCGGTTGATTGAAAAACATTATGCTGTCCAAATCATCCACGCAACCCAACATTTTTTGCCAGACGAGCTCATCCTCGTAATTAAGTCACCTACTAACTGGTCGTTGATTTCTAAATTCAAGAAGCAACCTGCGTCCCCACGACCGTACAGACCGCACAACTGTCGGGAAGTTCCTGTGGCAGTCAAGCACACCGCACGAACGAGATGGCGTTGGTCGCCAGCAGATTGAAATGAAAAACGCACAAAGCCAGTCGTTTCCGAGGCCGCTGTATCTTTCCTCATCTCTCCCTTTTTTTTGCTTTTCTATTATTTGCGAGATTCCACCCCGTTGCAGTGCAGTGACCATCACGCCCCTGCTTGCCACCCGAAATCCGTCATTCATCGTTGTTTCGCTTTTCTTTCTTCTCCTGCTCCTCTTGTTCGAACTTTCTTCGAAGCCCTTCCCCCCTTTCCCGGTGATTGGACAGGGAGTCAAGAGGTCCAACGAGTGAAAAGGTTCAATAAGGGATATTTTGACTCGCCAGACAAGAGTCAAGATATCCAATGTGGGTCAAGAGGTCCAACGAGTCAAGAGATACGACGAGTCAGAAGGTCCAATAATGGATATTTTGACGCGTTGGATATTTTGACTCGTTGGACCTCGTTGACTCGACTCGGAATCGCTGCAGAAAAGTCCGGCAGGTGGCAAATCATAACAGAGGACTGAAGAAATAATTCCGTCGAGTCTTGGCGAGGAGTTCATGAAATATTGGCAATGAGGGAACTCGACTTCATTCCTGGTCATGAACAAAAAGCTTGATGCGCTGAATGCATGTGAAGTACGCGTGATAACGTGCCCAGGGCAATTCGGTTTAACTATTCCTGTTTTTGTTTCTTTTTTAAGGATGTGACTTTTCTTTTAACGTGCAGTTTTTCTGAGGGAATGCACTAAAGTAATAACACATTTTCTTTTAGATGCTAAAAACTCCAAATTCGGTGCTACGGCTATCGGTATGGCTGCCGCTAGTTGTCCAAGGCGGCCTCTTGGTTAACATTCCTCGGGTGAGTTCAGACGCCTTCGATTTGCACTAATATGCACCTTTCCTTAAACTCGAATGTGCGCGATTGTGTATAGCGAAGTTACCACGTGTTTTCGTCACTTATAGCAATTCTATTGAATCGACACCCAACGAGTTTTCGGTGTTTGACACTTGGTTCCAGAACTCAGCCAACGCCAGCCCATCATCCTGGACTCCTCTGCTTGGTGACAGTAGCCGTCAAGCTATTGGAAAAGAGAATGCGCCACCACCACCCGCAGCGTGGAACGATTCACTGCTAGGACCGGTTGAATCCCGAGAGGCAGCGCCGGCCTTCTCCGAGTCCCCCGCGCAAGGCCGCCAGCCGGGCGTGTTGGACCGGCGTTCGACGAAGCGGCTTTTGTTGCCGAGGTTGGCGGACCACGGGCGTCGACGGAGGGGCGCTGACGAGGAGGCTGGAAGCTCCAACATCTTTGAGACGCCTGTAGGGCAGGCGCTGCTAGACAGCCTGTCGCACGGCTACACCCGAGAGCGAGGCCTGGGCAACGGTCTGGCCGAAAAGGTGGGCCGGGGCTCGCCGCTGTCCATCATTTGGCCCCGGGCAGCCGACAGGGTGGAGCGCCGGGAGACGCATTACGACCGCGGGGAGCTGTTCAGCCTGTTGGTGCGCCGGGCGCTCATGGACAGCCTCTGCTACCCGGGCTACGGTCTGCGTGCCGGCCCCCGAGGGTGGGAGCCTCCAGATTCCCAATGACACGCACAGATGTTCACGTTACAGCCTGAATGAGGATATCATCAAAAATTGCGATATTCATGAACGTTCGGCGCGCTCTTCTGTTATAAAGCAATTATGCACTGGGCGCTGCACGGCAATCGATTTCCTGTTGGCCTGACTGGGCCCACCGAGGAAGACGCCAGCGAACAACAGCTCAATTAATCCGACAATGTTGCTTGTTTTTTTGTGGGTGGTGTTTTCGTTGAAGCATACCCGGTCAAGTGGCCCCTTTTTCTTTGTGTTTCTACGCACCTCTAATGTCTGTGAATGAATGCGAGCGTTTGGCACTGTCGTCGATGTCGATGGGCCTTTCTGTCGATGAACCCTGGCTCAAAGTGGGCTCTAAGATAGTCCCACGCCACGGCTCTGCTGGTTGCCTCGGAAGGACCCACAAAGAGGTCCTTCGTGCGGCAGCCTAGCTTGTAACTTTCTCTTCCCCTTGAGATTTGCAGGGGGCTCAATGGGGCAGCCCCACATGGGCTGCTCTCGTGGTACCCACGGGAGCTTACCTGAGCGGCCCACTTTCTGTCGAGGGACCTGAGTTCAAAGTGGGCTCTAAAATAGTCCCACCCGGCTTTGCAGGTTGCCTCGGAGGACCCACAAAGAGCCTTCTTGGGCAGCCTAGTTTGGCATTCCCTTTGAGACTTGCGGGGGGCCCATCGGGGCAGCCCACATGGGCTGTTCTCGTGGTACCCACGGGGGCTTACCTGGGCAGCCCACTTTCTGTCGAGGGACCCAGCTTGAAGTGGGCTCTAAAATAGTCCCACCCGGGCTCTGCAGGTTGCCTCGGAGGACCCACAAAGAGCCTTCTTGGGCAGCCTAGTTTGGCTTTCCCTTTGAGACTTACAGGGAGCCCGCTGGAGCAGCCCACATTGGGTTGTTCTCGTGGTACACAGGGGGTGCCTACCTGGGTAGCCCACTTTCTGTCCAGGGACCTAGCTCCATGTGGGCTCTGAAATAGTCCCACCCCGGCTTTGCAGGTTGCCTCGGAGGACCCACAAGAGCCTTCTTGGGCAGCCTAGTTTGGCTTTCCCTTTGAGACTTTACAGGGAGCCCACTGGGGCAGCCCACATGGGTTGGTTTCGTGGTATCCACGGAGGCCTACCTTGGCAGCCCACCTTTTGTCAAGGGACCTAGCTGAAAGTGGGCTCTGAAATAGTCCCGCGCCGGTTTCGCAAGTTGCCCCAGGGGACCCACAAAGGGCCTACTTGGGCAGGCCACATAGGTTCTCCTCGTGGGGCCCACGGGGGCCAATGTGGGGAGCCGGCATGGGCACGCTCATAAGGTCCACAGTAGGCTTACGCGGGCAACCCACGTCAGGTCGCCCTGGGAACCTCATTTCTTTCGGTATCATTTTACAGCCAAGCTGTATACCTCTACCAGCCAAGCAAATTTTCTTGTCGTTGTAAGCAAAAAACTCCTGGCGAACAATTGAAGGAAAAACAGCATATCTCCTTTTAAATCACGGATACAGCATACTGGTCAGTATCCGTTTCAATAAAAAAAACAAAATAAGCAACAAAACTATATGATGGATGTTAAGACGCGTGTGACCAATAAGAACACCCTACCACGCGTCACGGTAAAGATTAGGTTTTCAGCTGCTTCGAAAGGGGTTGTCGTCATTCGAAGCCTTCGTGTGAAGTGCAAAAGCTGCCGCGGGAACGGCAGCTTGCGACGTGGGGAGTGACGTCACTAGCCTTTCATATAAAAAAGCGCCTATACTCTGTTTCACCTGACGTCCGGACGCAGCGGATGCTACGAGCTATCTTAGCCAATCCCGATCTGTGGACATGGGCCGCGATACGCTTTCCGCGCGTTGCTGTGCCCCCTCTCTAAGGTCACGTGACACTCACACGGCCTCCGTTTGGCTCCGATGACTCGTAACACCCGCTGCGCTTAAACTTAAGGTGAAACGTAGTATAGCAACTGATTTTATTGTTGCTGCAGCACCGCGATGAATAGGCCATGCATAGTTAGGACTCCCGAGGAGCAGCGTGAATACTAGGAGCGGCAAAGGGAAAAGAAACGGCAATACGACCAGCGGCGGCGTGCTGCGACCGGCGACGGCATTTCGTATAGCGCAGTAGGCAATCATTGCAGGTGATACCGTAGCTTCGCTGACCAACCACCTTCACAGCGTGGATTGAAGCCTCAACTTTTTATATTTATGCGAAAGCATTAACTGTCCCACGGAGCGCAACCGTCGTTGACTGGAACCGCGAAAAACAGCACCTAAATTCCGGCTGAGCGAAGCAAGCAATAAATTCCGATTGGCTCCGACGCGTCATAGCTACAATGAAGGCCACCACACAAAGAAGCCAATTTATTGGCGCTGCGGCCTGCGCTCCAACAAAAGGAAGAGGGTGGCACGCGCGCGGCCGCCGCTCGTGTCACGTGTCAGGCGTTGCCGGAGGGGACATCCCCCTCTCTCTCTGTGTCACGTGCTCTACGCTCTGCTTTCAGCCATGTCGCTACACGCGGTCGACCTCTGCGGAGGACAGCAGGGCGCGCTGCTTGTAGAAATGCGTTGCGTTTACGAACATTCCTACACATAAGCAGTCTTAAGTGTCCTCCTATAATTATTTTCCTTACGGTATGAGGTATTGCAGCGCATACCAAATTCAGCATGCCTCACTTTCCCCATGGGCCTACTGGAAATATTAATATTTTGATAGATCAATAAAACGTCATGCGCAAGGCCATCAAAATTGGGCATCTGAAGTGTACGAATTGAAAAAAAAAACTGTGCGCAATCCCATATAAAAAAATTCGGTTGGACAGGTAATCGGGATACATAGCCAGCTTGAGCAGTCTACAGACACCTAATCTTAGAACGACATTCTGACGAGCGGCTTTAAAATTCACCCTCAATTTCAATGCTCTGCGTAATCAATTCCACTTTACGTAGAACGGCGTTCCCAATACGCACACTGATTACTAAGTTAGTAATAAAGTTTAGCAAGCAACAAATTTCTTGCTGCCGCTTAGAATTACAATCCTCGGTGATTCGTTATCAAATTAAACCAATCTCTTATGTTGAATTTTTAAAACGTGGAGTAAATGTTCTAAATATTAGCTGAAAGTGCCGCTTTGTAAGTTACACAGGTGGTCCAAGTTTGACATGCCCACGCTTTGCCACCTTGGAGCACACAGACTTACTAACTTAGCATCCGCTGAGCTGAGGTGGGACCCGCGAGAGTTTACCTTACATAGCCCAAGTTGGGCGTGCCCATGCTTTGCCACCATGGAGCCCGCTTCATTGCTAACGTGACCTAAGCTGAGCATAAGTACACTCTAAAAAAAGGGTGTCACCCATGTATTTAAAATTGTCACGAATGACTAGGTGACGAAACGAAGAATAACTAAGGACACTGAAACGTTTAAAGGGGCGAATTTGTGCCCAAATGAAAAGGGAAACAGAAGATAACAATAAAGCGTCGTGGACGTCGAAGTCGGTGTAACAGCAGGATCAAACGCTGGGGCGAGACTGACTGCGGCACTGTGCCGCAGTCGGTCTCGCCACAGCGATGCCTCGTGCAGGGCAACAAAACAGGGCAAGACAAACAAAAAATGGGAAAATACGGAGGCTGACAAAACACGATCCTGTCAGGGGCTGGACAGATCACAGTTCACAGTCTTATCGCGCGTAGAACGGCTTGAGGCGCACGACGTGGACGACTCCCGGTCGTGGAGGGAAGCGTGATGAAGTCCGTGTTCCGTCGGGCATCACCTCGTAGTTAAGATCCCCGAGTCGACGAAGCACTTTGTAGGGCCAGAAGTAGCGCTTCAGGAGTTTCTCGCTTAGAACGCGTAGTCGTATCAGGGTCCAAACTCACACACGGTCTCCAGGCTTGACGCGAATGTCGATCCGGCGAAGGCTGTACCGGGTAGCGTTGACCCGTTTTTGATCTTGAATTCGGAGTCGGGCGAGCTGGCGAACTTATTCGGCTCGTTCACAAACCACCTGGGCGCCGGGGATCCCATCGTCAGCTGGTCGTTACTTTTCTGCCATGCACCAACTGAAACGGGGTTACTCCTGTGGTCTCTTGCACCACCGTGTTGTATGCAAAATTGACGCAGGGTAACACCTCGTCCCAAGTTTTCTGCTCTACGTCGACAAACTTAGAGATCATGTCCGCGATAGTTTTGTTTAGCCGTCCTGTTAGTCGATTTGTCTGCGTATGGTACGCAGTGGTTCGACGGTGGCCGGTGCCACTGAGACGAAGATATTCTTGCGTCAGCTGAACCATGAACGATGATCCACGGTCTGTAATAAGCACTTCGGGGGCGCCGTGCAGGAGGAGAATGGATTCGATGAAAACCTTGCCGACTTCAACAGCCGTACTTGATGGAATGGCTTTCGTCTCGGCGTACCATGTGAGATAATCTGTGGTGACGATTATCCAGCGGTTTCTATTCCTATCTGCTGGAACGGCGCGGACAGGGGAGAAATTGGATGCAGAAGTCTTGACGGCTTCGTCGGTGGTTTCTTGCGTCGCTGACACTCATGGCATGATCGAGTGTAGAGGTGAACGGTCTTCGGTAGCCTCGGCCAGTAGTAGTTTTCTCGAATTCTGGCGAGCGTCCTGTTGTAGCCCAGGTGTCCAGCCTTGGAAGATTTCTTTTCGAAGACTGGAAGGAATAGCCAACAGCCATGCGGTGTTGTTGTTGACGAAGTTCTTTTTGTACAGCACCCTTGCCGTATAAAGAAGGTAGGCAGGATTCGTAATAAAACACGAGGAACCGCACTCGCTTGTCCCTCTAGGTTCTCGATGAGCGGTCGCTATTCAGGGTCGTCTCGTTGGCGTGCTGCTAAGTCGCTGACATCCAGAGCGCCGAGGAAACACTCATTGTCGTCGTCTTCGATGCAGGCAGGACCGTCCTCGACTGGGGCCCTTGACAGGTCGTCGGCGTCATCGTGCTTCCGGCCGGACTTGTACACCACGGTCATGTCGAACTCCTGCAGTCGTAGGCTCCACCGGGCGAGGCGTCCGGAGGGGTCCTTCAGATTCGCGAGCCAGCAGAGCAAGTGGTGGTCCGTGACCACGCGAAAATGACTTCCATACAAATATGGGCGAAATGTTGTAATTGCCCAGACGACAACAAGGCGCTCCTTTTCAGTCGTTGAGTAGTTCTTCTCTGCCTTAGACAGCGTCCGAGTCGCGTATGCGATGACTCGCTCCGCCCCGTCTGGCATTTGGACTAGTACCGCGCCAAGTCCTGTGTAACTGTCGTCCATGTGGATCTCTCTTTCAGCGAACTGGTCGAAACGGCCAGGAGTCGGGGGCGTCTGGAGTCTTCGGTTTAGCTCATCGAAAGAACACCGGTGTTATTCTGTTCATTCCAACTTTACGGCGTCCTTCATGAGGTGCGTCAGCGGTGCGGACAGCTTGGCGAAGTCCCGAACAAACCGTCTGTAGCATTCACAAAGTCCGAGGAATCTTCTCACGGCCTTCTTCCCGAAGGAAAAACCCATCAATGTAATGCGCCATGGTTGGAAAGTTCCTGAGACTGCGGGTAAACGACACAACACTAAAAAGTCTCTAACACAGCTCAAAGCTGCTGTGTTAGAGACTCCTCAGCTCAAAGCTTGAGCTGTGTTAGAGACTTTTAGTGTTGTGTCGTTTACCCGCAGTGTCGGGGTTTTTTTCAACCATGTGCAATGTACACCAGCTCGTTTGCGCCCTTACATTTTGTTCAATGTAACGCTGTCTGGCAGTCGATGTTTTCTAGTGGACACCTGTCTGTGCCTGATTGTACGTCAAGCACGTCTGATTGGCCAACAAGTTACTCTGACCGACAGTCAAACTCCAGTCAGACTCCGCTTGTCGGCTTTCTGATGGTTTCCTGGTGGCAGTCAGCCGCCGCGAAATGCCGTCAAGATTTCTTGGTGGCGATTCTGACTGTACATCGATTGTCTCTGACTGTACGTCAAAAAGCTTTGACGTGCAGACAGACGTACGGTCAAAGGACGTAAAGTTCGTTCGGATACCACTATTTCGTCAAATCTATGAATACGAAAATAATCTATGCACGAGAAAACGATTTCGGGACGTGAGCCCATAAAATCGATGATGTTAGAGATATGCATGCCGAGCACGCCAAACGCGCCACTTTCTACTTTCGCCACTTTCGCTTCGCCCATAGAAGCCTCGCCGAGCTTCCATGAACGATCGCCCTCAACTCGTTTTGTCTGCGCGCTTGCGCCACCCTGTCGATCCAGCCCGGGCTCTACAATGTCTTCGATGTTTTAGTAGAATTTCTCCTCCACAAGACCCAGTCGTTTACATGACAAGCGACTTCCAGCGCATCGACTCCACTCGTTCTTCGAACGAAGCCGACGCGGCATCGTTGTACATGAATGCGGACTCAGAAGGTGGCGCCACGCCGTGTCAAAGCTCGAAGTTATGCAGTTCCGGCGCCAAGCCGCACCACGTTTTCCGGTTCGTCGCACGTGGAGGCATTTCGACGCGTTCAGTGAACGTAAAGATCGTGCCCGCTGTCTTCGGTGCTGTGGAAGAAGTTACGAGACGGAAGAAACATCAGAACCCAAGCGTTTAGTGCTCCAGGCCGGGCCGCCGGGTCACTCTGGACCAGAGGCGACGTGTGTGCGCACGCTTTGAGGACGCCTCCGCGCTTCGCCACGCCAGACCTCGCCGATCGCGACCGGACCCCGAGTCCGAAAGGCTGCCGACCCATTGCAGTTTGGCTCGGCATCTGGATGCGCTGGTGTGCTTGGTGACAATACTTGGACAACTCGGATACCGCTTGCCCGCCGGAACTTCCCGATGCACTCAACACTGGATACTGTGCTTGTGCGTGCTGTGTGTGTGTTCCGTGCACCGTGTTTGGTGACGACGCCTGGACGACCGTGTGCGCCGCCGGAATTACCGCTGCGCTCACCACTGGACTCTACAAAAGTATTTCGTGCTATGCCCTTAGCCGTTACAACCGAGAGATCGTCGCAATTTCAGACCCAGTCCGCCTGGGTCTGAAATCGCGACGATCTCTCGGTTGTAACGGCTAAGGGCATAGCACCAAATTCTTTTGTAGAGTCCAGTGGTGAGCGCAGCGGGAATTCCGGCGGTGCACCGCCTGGGTCTAAAATTGGGGCTGGAAATGCGCGGTTTCAGGGTGGATACGAACTGGTGCCCCAATTTTGGGTCTAGGCGGAACCGGCATTTTTCATTCCGGCCTGTATCTGACATTTTCGTACGGGTCCTTTTACCTGAAAACGCAAATTTGGAAGGTACATTCCATCAAAGACCACCACATACGTAATTTGGGACATTCCATCAGTGGCAGTCAGACGTCATCTGATGGACCATCAGGGCACGTTCCACCAGGGCTGCTGACTGGCAGTCAGACGTCATCTGATGGACCATCAGGGCACGTTCCACCAGGGCTGCTGACTGGCAGTCAGTGTCCCAAATTACGTACCTTGATGGAATTTTCAATAGGGCTGTCAGACAGCGGCGTAAATGTAGCTACGGCGCGGGTCTTCTTGGGGTTAGGGAAACAGCATTTGTTGTTCACGACGTGGCCAAGGAACTTTAGTTCACCATAGGCGAATCGACACTTCGTTGGCTTGAGTGACAGGCCGGCGATCTTGATGGCTTGAAGCACGGCTCGAAGTTCTCTCAGGTGTTCGTCGAAATCCCGTGAAAAGATCACGACATTGTCCAGGTAGACGCATGCGGCTTTGCCATTTCAGACCTGCAAGTACGGTTTCTAGCGACACGTTGGGAGGTGGCTGGTGCTGTAGAAATTCGGAACGGCATCACTTTGAATTTGTACAGTCTGTCGGGAGTGACGAGGGCAGTTCTGTTGTGGTCGCGTTCGTCGTTTTCAATCTGCGAGTAAACACACGTCAGGTCCATCGACGAAACATATCGGGAGATGGCGCAGTCGGTCTAACGCATCGTCAGAGCGGGGGAGTGGTTCGACATCCTTCTTAGTCACAGCGTTCAGTCGACAATAGTCCAGGCAGAACCTCAGGGTTCCATTCTTCTTCTTTACAAGGACGACTGGCGACGCCCACGGACTTCTTAAGGGTTGAATGATGTCGTCGCCGAGCATTTCTGGACTTGATCTTGAATCACCTTCCATTCCTTTAAGGAGACCCGATACGGCGACCGGTGGACAGGGAGCGCGTCCTCGTCGGTAATAATGCTATGTTTCGTCATTAGTATTTAGCGAACTTGTGACGACGTGGCAAAGCAGTCACTTTATTCGGCGACGAGATCAACCATATTGATGAAAAAGCGCTCCAAGACAACGGACACAGAAGGAGACACAGACAGTTGCCAGCGCTTAGAGCTGGGAGCTCGGGGTCGATGCCGAGCTGCGGCGGCGACGTGCTCTTCTGCTGTGACGACGAGGTTCCCTCAGAGATTGCGGTGACCACGGCTGGCGCCTGAAGCTCCCCGGCGTGGCCCACGGCGGTACCTTTCGTTAGGTGCTTCTGCTCCTCTCGAACGTTTGCCACGAGAACAGTTGTTCGTCCTTCTTGAAGTCGTACGTCCTTCTTCGCCACCTAGTCATTCGTGACAATATAATGTGCCCCAAAACTTAAGCTCTACGTACAGCGCACTGCCGTCGAACTGACGGCCCCAGTTTTTACGAGGGGCCTGATAACGGTGTGATATAACTTAATAAACTGCTAAGGTACGTATGAAAAACTACACAAAAACACCTTGCTTGCTGCAATAGGGCCAAGAAAACCTAGATTAATCTTTCTGCAGTCAGTAACACCTTACATCACCTATTTTAATAAGTTGCACCACTCGAATATCAAGCCACTCAAGAAAGTTGGTACCTTTGGTTCTACGTCAAAGCGCTGTACGTCGAACTGAAGTCCTTAGACTACTCGATCAACATAATAATGCAGACTGCTTCAGTGGAGTAGTCTACAAAATACCCTTTTCATTTGGAAAAGTCTATGCGGGGCAGTTGGGTCGTTGTATCAATGCCAGATTGAGAGAGCATGACCTCGCGCTCAAGGCTTCAGCATAGGGATATGCAGCAGTGGACGTTCGGGAGTGCCAATGTACCCCATTGTTCTAAAGCACAAGAGTGTTATGGCGTTTCAGGGAAAGAGAATAAGCAAATCTGCGCAGCGCACATGATTTTGAAGAAGGGAGGGTATGCATCAGGCGTTAAATTCAGCGGCCCTTTTGGAGAAAGAACGGCAGTGCCTTGACCTGTGTGCCTGAGATCTCAGTCTGGCGGCGCGTTGGGTGCGGCCCAGGCGACAGATTCTTAAGAACTGTGTCATAGTCGCCGGAAAAAGTGTTCGCCATTCAGATCATGAAGCAAGGTTCTCCCGGTGTCCTGGAGGCCGCTGTAGTTTTGGACATCGTGGCCAGCCGTCAAGCTTAAACCTCACCCCCTTTTCTTCCTCGTTTTTTCTTGTCTCTTTTCATTTTATTGTTATTTCTCTTTTTCTTCCCCTCTATTCTTTCACTGTTAATTTCTCATGTTTCTATTCGTGTCTTTCTTTTTAAATGTCAATACTTGTTTTTGTCTTTCTCTCAGAGTATTATACGCCAGTTGTAAGTAGAGCTCTATCTTGTATCTACGTTCTTCCTCCCTTTGTCTTTGCGCCAACTTTACCAAGAAGTTCGATGTGGGCAGCCCAAGTTGGGCATGCCTATGCTTTGCCGCCAAGGAGCTCCCCACCCCCATCTTCGTAAACTTTGGTTAAGCGGGGGTTTTATGGTTTTTTTATGGGCTTCCCAAGTTGGGCATGCCCACGCTTTGCAGCCATGCAGCCCCCATCTTTGTAAACTTGGCCCCCGCAGAGCCGAGGTGGGACCCACGGGTTTTTTAGACCGGCAACCCAACTCGAGCACACCGACGTTTAGCCGCCCTGGAGCCCACATCATTGCCTTTGTCCCCCGCTGAGCCAATATATGTCCCACGAGGGTTTATAACGGCTGCCGAAGTCGAAGGCATGTCCACGTTTTGCCGCCATAGAGTTCCAACTTCGAAAATTTGGCCCCAGCTGAGCCGAGGTGGGACTCACGGGAGTTTTACATGTGGCAGCCCAACTCGGGCCGTGCCCACGCTTTGCTCCTATTTTCTCTAACTCTGCCCCCGCATTGCCGAGGTCGGACCACGGAGGTATTTCGTGGGGCGAGCCCAAATCGGGGCATGCCGTCGGGTAGCCGACGGGACAACGGGTGTATTGTATGGGCAGCCAAGGTTGGGCATGCCAACGCTGTGCCCAAATTCGCCCTCGCGTATCTGAGGTGGAACCCACCGTGGCACTGCGAGGGCAGCCCACATTGGCCATTTTCACGCATCGCCCGCGTGGGACCAACGTGAGTTTTGTAGGGTCTGCCCGAGCCTCCCTTTCCCACGTTGTTCCCACGTCTTATGCTACTTATAAAAATGCGTCACCTTGCCCCCAAAACACTGCTATTCCGCAGCGTAATCGCAAAAGAAAGAAAACGAAATATTGGCCGATTCGCAGCCCCGTGTGGAGGTTAATGGAACTACGGTGACACGTCACAGGCGACCCGCGGAAGTCAGCAAAACCTGCCCCCCTTTGCTGCTACACTCGCCGTCAGCCCCGTGGTTATCCGTCTTTCGTGGCAATCGCTCGTCGCGACCTTCGACGATTCGAATCCTGGAAAAGTATGCAATAGCGGAGGAATCAGCTCGGGGATCCGAAGAAAGAGCCCAACGTGAAAACATTTGGTCTCCCAGAGTACATCACTCGACAGACGACGTTAGAGTAGAGAGGCACTTTGACCTTCGATTTGTTTCATTTTAGAGCGCAGCTCTTAGTGCGCCCATTTCCGTAGCAGCTTGGGCGAGTTGGTTGCACATTACGACACACACCACAGCGCACTATAGAAAACAACACTCACTCCAGACACACGAAAAATAAAGCGAAATTCAAACAAACCGCGCTGACTCACAACTCTTTTTATATAACTTTGTCTTCTTCAACCTCTAGCAACGCCGAATTTGCCAAATCACGCGCTACGATCTCCTAGATGCCCAAGATTTTTTTCTCTTTTTCTGTCAGGTGTAAAGAAGGTGTACTAATACAGTTGTTCAGAATTCCTGGCGATATGTTCTGCTTCGATAATTTCTCGAGTTAACTGGTTATTGTTCCTACCTAAAATTGTACAGGATGGCAGGTGAACGACGCACCCACAATCACGGCAGTGTATGCCGAGATGCCCTGAGTTGGCTCTGGTGCAGTTGGTTTTGTGTTCCCGGAGCCTATCGTTAAGGCATCGTCCGGTCTGACCAATGTACACTTTCCCGCACGAAAGTGGAAAAGAGTACACCACTCCATCTGCACACTCAACGAACCTGTTCTGATGGTTTTTGGTGCAGCAGACTGTTCGGTGGGAATCAGGCGAGTTGACTTGTTTACACAAGTTGCCAAGCTTATTGGGTGCAGTGAAGACGACATTGATGTTGAACCTGTTGGCGATTTTTTTGATGCCATGGGAGAACCTGTGGAAGTAGGGAAGAACGACAGGTCTCGTAGATCTTTCTCTGGCTCTTGGTGTGACATACGTTCCCTTGTTTTTTGTTTTCAAGATGTTCTCTGCTATCGATGTTAATAACGACACGGGATATCCGGCGGATGTTAGTCTGGAAATTTGTGCGTCAAAGCTTACTGAAATAAGGTGCTCACAGGATTTTTGAAGAGAGTTGTTGAGACATAATTTGACGATTCCTCTTTTGACCAGCTTTGAATGTGCCGAATTGTACGGAAGAATTGGTTTTTTACCCCTTGGCTCATACTTCCAGCATATATGAGTGTGTTGTAAATTGAGCCTGAGATCGAGGAATCGGATTGATCTTTCTTCCGGGAGCTCATGTGTAATTTCCAGTGGTTTTAGGCAGTTTTTAAAAGTTGATAGAACACCGGCTACAGTAGTTGGAACAGTACTGTTCTCGGCGTCAAGAATGATCAAATAATCATCAACGTAGCGAAATACTCTAGCAACTCTGGTGAAGTCAAGCCTATTGTTCAACAGTCTGTCTTGGTGAGCGAGATAGAGATCACTTAGCACTGGGGCTATGCAAGACCCAATGCAAACACCTTTCTTCTGAAGGTACGTTTTTTCTTTCCAGGTAATAAAGGTCGAGTGTAGATAAACCGAGAGTAGATGTAGAAAATTGTCTTCGGAAACACCCGCGGCATTTTGGAAGGCTATGCCGCCAAAAGAATCGATACTCTCCTCTACACATCGCAAAAGGCCATCCTGGGGCAGTTCGTAGTAAAGGTCTTTTATGTCGATGGAAAAAGCTGCTTGGTGTTCATAACTCTGCTGTGACAGGAATTGGATGACCTCGTTGGAGCTCCTAATTAAGAAAGGGTCGTCAATCGTAAGAAGGTTAAGCTTTTCTTTGAGAAAAAGGGCGAGTGATTTTTGCCAAGTTCCCTTTTCAGATACAATGACTCTGAAGGGGTAACCGGGTTTATGGGTTTTGGCGCTGAAAAATACACTGAGGCTTAGCAACTTGTTGCGATCGATGTGGGTGCAAAGATTTTTCAGTTCATACGACTTGCACAGTTGTTTAGCATATTTTTTGGCCTTACTCAGGGAGACATCATCGTGACATTGGAAAACGGACTCAATCGCTGAGATGGCTTTTGTCCCAAACATATCGTGGTGCATGACAGCAAAGCCTCCTTCTTTGTCGGCAGGCAAAATAAATAAGGAATGCGTTCTCGCAGATATCTTGCAGATAATGGGCTCGCCGGAAATGGGCTCAAGCCCATTTCCGGCTTGAGTGGCGTCGCCGTCGCCGTCGGCGTAACCG
>JAZHYW010004735.1:0-14794 GCA_037355805.1 Ixodes ricinus
CTGCAAGCACTGCTCAGAGTGTCCACCCGTTATGACGGGCCACACATTCATAGTGTTGCAGCCAGTCTTTCGATGTCTTCGTGGGCGTCCCCATGGAAAGACGTCGGAGTCCGGGGTGCGATGGGCAGGTAGATGAAGGCAGGAGCGGATAAACTGAAGCGGACCCAATTGAAAAGATGACACAAAAGCATCCCGCTACAATATTTTCCAGTAAGGTGGCCATCCATGTCTGCACTTTATTTTTATCTAGTGCTTTTTACTTAAGCATTACGTCGCTTTGTGAACCCAGCAGAGGATAACCTGAGCGTGGGAAAACGACAGAAAAGATTTTCGCTTCAGCATGCTGGGCGACAGGCGACGCAAATTGCCTCATCAAGCAGATCCGTCGCAAAGGCAGGATTACTTGGCTCCGCGGACGTTATTATACTATCGTGGCGCTGCAGCGTTCGGTCAAAACTGTTACCTCCTTTTTTTTTTCTTTTTTTCTTACTTGACAACATCGGGCAGGCATATAGCTGGTTAGCTGAAACGAAACAATCGCCAGCTAGAAAAAAAAGATTTGGTAGTGCATCCGAGAATTTTAATTTCCCTTGGGACACAAACTCTATTAAAATAATCATGTTGCTTTGAGCCTAAAGTTTAAGCTGAAATATAAATTATGAATGAAACGGATAAAGAAGTGAAAATGTTACCTTTCAGCACATGAATTTTTATTAACTTTAAATTAACGCTTAAAGGCGGAATGCAAAAGAAGCGCAAAATATGAGTGGAATCAAGACAAAGCTTTGCATTTGTTTTTGAGTGAACTTTTTCATGTGAAATAGTTATATGTAGTAAATAAATAGAGTACATATATATATATATATATAGATATATATATATATATATATATATATATATATATATATATATATATATATATACGTATATATACATATGCTGCCACACGCCAGGCGCACGGGCGGGTGGCTCTAGCTATTACATCAAGATGGGCGCGATGACGTCGAGGCAGTGCCCGCACGACAGACGCACAAAACCGATAGCATGAAAGCGTCTGGCGCTCGTGCTGTCGCCAGTGACTGTGAGCTTGGTTTTTTCGGGACATCCTTGCCTGTCTACTCCGCTTTGTTGGTTTGACGCACTGAAGTGAAGAAGTAAAAGTTTTTGTTGTTCCGCTGGGGCCGTACTATCTTTGGTGTGCTATATAAAATCGTGACGTTAAGCGGTGGAGGTGCGGGCTTCTGCCGCCCTCACGCTCACGTCGAAGACATCCTCGAAGAGCCGTAACCGCGCCCGCTAGGGACGCCCACTATCAACGAAGAAAGCACGTAAATTACGTCACCAACGCTCTGCTTAGGCACGGCGACAGCAAGGCCTGCAGTCCTAAGAAAAAAGGGAGGAAAAAGGTAGCAACGGCGCATCTTCCGAAGAAGATGAAGATGAAGATGATGATGCTGATGATGATGATGATGATGATGATGATGATGATGATGACGACGACGACGACGACGGCGACGAAGAGATGATGATGATGATGATGATGGATGATGATGATGCTGATGGCCGGTCCGTTCCCATAACGGGCGTGCTTTCGATTAATGGTGTTCAAAGCCTGGGGGTGAATTCAGCGCCCCCGCGCTGTGTGTGGTGCCGCCAATCCTCCAGTCGTCTTGCTACGTCTAGCTCGATGGTCTTCCAAAAGGCTTCAGTAGTATTGGCTCTCTGCTTGTTGTCGAGAAGCCCAGCGCTGTCGCTAGAGGTGGGACACCTTCGTGTAGTCGGTTCGCCTCTTCGGTTGGAGGAGTCGGAGATGGTCGGATTCCGCCACAACGGAGTATGATGTGCTCCGCGAGTTTCGCTCTCACCCTCGCGTACTTAGCATGCAGTTGACTGCACAATATTGTCGAAGCGCTGTTTGCTTGCTACCAGTGTGCGGGGGCCATCCTGCACTGAACCTCTGAACAACGGGCGGCCGCCCAAAAAGCCGTTGTTGTACAGCCGCGTCCCTGCCGATATTTGCTGTTTTAACTCCGCCATAGCATGGTAAGGGTTGACCTTGTCCGGGCAGCCTCCAGCCATTGCGCATTCTCCTGTTCGCGAACCACTCTTCGCACCGGGCTCTCCATTTTTTTCTCTGTGGTCGCCTCCACCGGTTCTGGTGGAAGAAGCCGAACTTTTTCTCAAAGCACTGGTGAAGGCGCTTTTGCCAGCGGCTCACGCACCGGAGAAGTCGCCGCCGTGGCCGCAACCGCTACGAACCGTGCCTCTTGGCTCAGCGGCACCCCGGTCCGCGAGTCGAAGCCGCCCGTCATAGGAACCCGCCTTGTCGCCTCCTGCGGCTTCGAAAGACGACCGGCCCGGGCCCCCTGCGCTGCCTCAATTCGTCACCGTGCCGTGGCGGCCCAGCGCTTTGCGATCCGGCTTCTCGTTGTCTGCGCTCCAAGGCGGTTCTTGTGTCCCTGGTACACACCACTGCGTTGGCGAACGTCAAAGCCTGGCACCACCACCGCTTCCACATTTCGCGGCTCACTATGAATCTATTACAGCACCATAGGCTGCGCTTACGGAGGATGTTAGCTCCCCGTGCGGCGGATTGACGGAGGTGGACGTAATGATCTTTCAGATAGTCTGCCTCGTTGGACAACTCAACACCTAAGTACTTATACTAGTTCAGTGCCGGTAATACGTCAAAGCCCAATCTGAGGCTATCGAGCTTTTCTTTCTCAGTGCCCGTGAATTGTATCACGGCGGACTTGGATGTGTTGTACTCGAGACCAAGCACGGCAGCCTCATCAGCACATATGTCGAGAAGTTGCTGCATCGCCGCTGCACAGCCCGCCGTCAGCACAATGTCGTCCGCGAAGGTCAGACCCGGTAGCACCCAGTTCACGGCCTCTCCGTTTTCAACGTGCAGTAGCGAGAAGCCCAGTCCTGATTCTATCAACCGCTCCTCTAGTCGCGCGACATACAACATGTAGAGAAGCGGCGAGAGTGGGCATCCTTGGCGCAATCCACGTGTTACAACGATTTCTTCTGATCTGACCTCTCCCACCTGGGTTGTCACCGTGTTGCCTGTGTACAGAGCGATTAATAAGCTCGGTCCACTGTGTCGGCATATCGAGCTGCTCCAGCCTTGATAGAAGCTTGTCGTGTGGAACACTGTCATAAGCCTTGGCGACGTCTAAGAAGGTGCATATTAGTCTTCTCTCCTCTTTTCGAGCCACTTCAATGCACTGTGTAAGGGTGTACACGTTGTCCTCCAGTCGCCGGCCACGACGAAACCCTCCTTGGAGCTCGGTGAGAAGACCCTCTTTCTCCGCCCATGTTGTCATGCGCTCTTTCAGGACGCTTGCGAAAACCCTGTACACAATGCTGGTGACTGTAAGGGGCCTGTAGTTCTGAAGGTAGCGCCGATCTCCTCCTTTCTTCGGCACAAGCACAACCATTACCTCGCCTCCAGTCTCTAGCATGCAGGCTGTCTTCCGATGAGAATGTCCATGAAGATCTCAGCCAGGTGCTCTCTGAATTCTTTGCAGTGTTTGAGGGCGCATGCTGGTATCTCGTCTAAGCCTGGAGCCGTGCTGCTTTTGATGTGGGCCAGAGCGCGTACAATTGACACCAGGCCAATCTTCTCGTCGGAACTCGCGAAGTACATTCCGCGCTGCTATCTGTGGTGATTGCTTCGCCCCGGCGCGGCGCCGTTTCCTGCGGTGCGAACACTTCCATCAAATGTTCTGTGAGACAATGATCAAGCGCGTCCACCTCAAATCTTGTGTGCTCGTCTATGATGACTGGAGTTTGATCCTTGCCGTCAGGGTTCCCAGGTATTGCTAAAACTTCCGGAAGCGCATCTTTCCCACTTGACCGTATTTCCCTTATTGTATCAATGTCTGCAGCAGCCAGCTTCTGTTGTACCAGTTGTTTGGTGGCGTTCTTTGTTCCTGGTACATTTTCCACTTTTCTGCGATCTCGTGGGTGGACCCCGTGTGGAGTGCGAAACGGTGCTACCGATTCACCTCTTTCGCAATTGGATTGCAGCTTGGACCTCTCCATCCCACCATCGCTTCCGTCGCCTTCGGCCACCATGACTCTTTATTGAATGCTGTCTTATCAGTTGTTTTAGTGTATCTACGTATTCCGCATACACGGATACGTTATTCCTCTGGTCGCTATTCTCAAACATTTCAACTACATTAGCCGCAGCTGCGTGGGAAAGACACGGCCGACTTGTGTCCTGCCGCTTGTTTCTCTCTTTGATCCACCTGCTTTAGACCGCTGAAGAGCAATTCTGTTGTGATCCACTGCCTACACTATTCTTGGCGCGCTTCGTCAATTTGGACGCGTAACAGGTATCGCCCCAAATGATGTGAGATCTGGGTATAGTCAATGCAAGATTTGCTGCCGCGTGCATTACATGTATATTGACCTTCACAATTGGAGCGTAGGCTGATTACTTCTAAGTCTCGCTCTTCCACTATTTTTCGTAGCATGCGCCCGTTGTCGTCTTCCCGTCCATCCAACTCGTGTATATGTCCATTAAAGTCTCCTATGATTAGCAGATCTTTCCGGTTGCCACTGATCGTGCGTCGTTAGCTATGCACTCCATAGATAGACGGCTCCTCCCTCACGACGCGCGCTTCCACCGAGAGGTACAGAACACACACTGCCACAGGAAAACCTAAAAGTTCCCCAGTTAACCACATATGTTCCTTTGCACCCCTGGAGCTCTCTTTGCCAGCCTGACCCACTGCGCCAAAAGGCCCCCACTCCCTCCACGTCGCTGTCCTTGTGCACGGTGCATCCTGCCCAGCGCTGATCGGGGTGTGCAGGGGGTTCCTCAATATCTCTCAGATGAGTTTCCGCCACTCCGAACAGCAACATATTTGCAGCCTCCATTTCTTGAAGAATTCTTGCCACTTCTGTTTTCTACGCGCTCCTTGTAGATTTAAGAACCCCGCTGTGACCGTTTCCTGCAGTCGGCACTTTGGTTTTCTTCTTCTACTACCTCCACTCTTGCGCCGGTTATTGTTGAAGGATTGTGCTGCGGCGCTGTCCGCCTGAAGCACTTTTAGGTCACCGGTCCCCGCTCGAGCTTCGCACGCTCCTGCCTGGCCCTTTCTGGCGTCGTGTTGTAAAAATAGAGTGGGCGCAGCAGGAGTGGTGGCTGCAATAGAGCCGCAAGTCTCACAGGCATTCCCTGTGGCAGGGGCATTGTACATGACACTGCCATACCCGGGCCATATTCTTGACCCCCACCGCGTGTATCTGTGTTTTTGTCGATTGGTTCCATGGTGATGGGAGGCCCATATAGCTCGTGAGTGAGGGTCGGTAGTTGGGGCTTGGACTCTCCGTTTGTTGTTGGGAAACACTGGGTCGCTCAGGTAGTGAGTCTGTGCGATGCGGGTCTATTTCTTCTGCAGCATAGTATAGATATTGTGTGTGTGGGGGGAGGGGGGGCGTGGTAGGGACACTGTGTGCTGTGAACTACACGAAGTGTATGTCCCTTTGTGTTCCGCTTGGTTTTCTTCGCCCTTACCATCTGTACTGTACCTTGGGCCCATCTGTGCGTCCCCTGTTTTGATATATTTTTTCTCGCTTGCCTAAAAAACGACTCGCTCCCGCCCCCACAATCTCAGACACGACGTTTTCCTCCCTTCTGCTGACGCGCCCCCAAGCGGACACGAGAAGAACGGAGGAACGAGACGCCCTCCTCCTTCTCCAGGCAGACGGAGAAAGCTTTCGCCCTCCCGACTCATCTTCTTTTCGGTTTCGTTTTTCGAGCACGTCGCGCATGTTGCTAAGAAATGTTGTTGGGTTGATAGAGCTTCAGCGGCAGCGAAGGTAGCCTGTAATTCCGTCTTCTAGTCCTAATGTGCAGAACATTTCGATTGCATTGACGTTTTTACCGGTAATTTTATCAAACAATCAAACGAAGCCGCTAGAAACAGCGAAGTTCCTGAGCAGTGCCGAGCTGCGCTACGTACACTGGGTAAGATGGCCGTTTCTGGATTGCGGGGATTGCGGTACAGTAATTGCGGACCCACGCGGAACTAGAGTAGCGGAACCACGCGGAACTCTGTCGACGTTTTCGACGTTATGGATATCGCAGGAACTGCGTCCAAGGCAGAGCAGGCTTTCCTGCCGGCTGCCTGGAGTACCCACCGTGCTGAGTTCGGTTCTGTTTTCCCATGCCTGATGCCAACCGGCGTTCAACGTGGTTCGGTAGCTGCGTGCGTCATGCAACAACATCACTGATCGCGATGGCAGGAAGTTGTGCATAATGAACAGAAGACTGGAATTATCGCCGATGTGACCGTGTGTTCCCGTATCAGTGGTGTAACAAAAGATGATGAGCGTAAACTGTCTGCATTGATTCCGCTGGTCGGGTCGTGATCGGAGGGGCGGGTGTATCGCAGGCTGACATTCGCTCCATTAAAGAGTTTGATCGACGCTGCGGATGAGTCATTTTGGGTCTGGTCGGAACGGTAATGCTCCTATTGTACAGTGGCGCAATCTGCCTGTCGGTCCCCGAGAAGCGGTTGCGCTCTGGAAAGAACTGAACCGAACGAAATCATAACAGAAGTACGTATATTTACAGCGAAAGTCTACCATAAACAAAAACAGGTCAAAAATCAAGAAAAAGCTATCCTTTGTTTTGCTGCTTAAATGTAGTACGGTTCCTGGAGAAACTGCCCTTCAAGTGCGCGCTGGAATGAGCGCTAGAAGTTTTCGAGTTCGCCACGGCGTAGCTCCGTACACTTAACACTGCCGCAAGTCGCGGCTTTGACTGCATTCAAGTTGATCGAAAAGCGATTTCTCCCGCGAAGCATCACTTAGCTGAGTTAATATCCGCTCAACAGAGATTAATTCAAGACGGGAAGTACAACCGTGCGCGAACAGCACAAATAGAGAAAAAAAACAATAGAAATTCTGGCTACGAAGTGCCGTTCGGGGAAACAAACTCGATTATAAATGCCGCATCACACAGTATCCCCCAGACCTCTGGACGACTCCCCAAGAGATGCAAGCCATGGTGGAACAAGGACTGCTCCACAACACGCAAGGCGCAAAACAAGGCATGGTGCATCTTCAGACGTTATCCCACTCCTAGGAATTTACTTGAATTCAAGAAAAGAAGAGCCAAAGCTCGCTGGACGCGAAGGCGAGCTAAAGGCAGTTCTTGGAGAAAGTATGTGACCTCTTTGAGTAGTTTCGTTTCTTCAAAGGAAGTGTGGGATCGTCTTAGGAAGATCAGGGGAGACTATCGGTCTTTCAGGATACCCCTTTTTCCATCAGCTACATCGCTTAAGGAACAAGCAAATGTTCTTGGTAAACACTTCCAGGAAGTGTCTAACTCGGCCAATTATAGTGAATCTTTTAAGAGGTTTCGATCAGCAGCAGAAAGACAAGCCATTTCTTTGTCTGGTGCTCAGGGTGTTCCATATAACAAGCCATTCACACGGTGTGAGCTTGAACTGGCTCTCGGCGTCAAAAAAGACTCTGCGGCTGGGCCGGATAGAATTCAATACGAGATGCTAAGGAGACTGTCGTCTGAATCTCTAAACAGTTTGCTCACCTTTTTTAATCTATTGTGGGATGCTGCCTGTTTTCCTGACTGTTGGAAAATGGCACACATAATTCCTCTTCTGAAACCCAGCAAAGACCCCTCTTTACCGACGAGCTATCGCCCAATTGCATTGACAAGCTGCCTGGGCAAAACCTATGAGAGACTCATTAATCGCCGTCTTGTACACTTTTTAGAGGCAGAGGGTGTGTTCGATAGGAATCAGTGCGGCTTCCGAGCGGGCCGTTCCACGATAGACCACCTTGTCCGCCTGGAAACTTCTATTCGGGAAGCATTTGTCCATCGCCAGCACTGTGTTTCTGTCTTCTTTGACCTACAAAAGGCTTACGACACGACTTGGAGATATGGAATCCTTCGAGACTTGTACTCATATGGTGTCCGAGGTCGCATGCTTCGCTGCATTCAAAGTTTCTTGACGGGTTGGACCTTCCAAGTTCGTTTGGGCTCCATCCTGTCGGATGTTTTTCTCCAGGAGAATGGCGTCCCTCAGGGTGGAGTATTGAGCGTTACACTCTTTGCTGTAAAGATTAATAGTCTGGCTAAGGTTATACCACCATCTGTATCCTATTCGATGTATGTGGACGATGTGCAGATATCGTTTTCCTCTTGTAACTTGTCCAGCTGTGAACGGCAACTGCAGCTCACAATCAATAAGATGAGCAAGTGGGCTGATCAAAATGGCTTTAAATTCTCCCCCGAAAAGACAATCTGTGTTCCCTTTTCACTCCGCCGTGGCCTGTCTCCAGATCCAGTGTTGCACTTGAATGACGTTGCTATATCTGTAAAGGAGGCCCACAAGTTTCTAGGAATAATATTTGATAAAAAGCTCACTTTTATACCCCACTTGAAAGAGTTGAAACATAAATGCCTGCGTTCATCAAACATCCTCAAAGTATTGTCGCATACGTCCTGGGGGTCTGACAGACGGTGCCTCTTGCGACTTTATAACTCGTTGGTGCGGTCCCGCCTGGACTATGGCGCGATTGTTTATGGTTCGGCGCGTCCGTCTGCCCTAAAAATGTTGGACCCCATCCATCATCTGGGGCTCAGACTTGCCACGGGAGCATTTCGAACGTCACCTGTACTTAGCTTGTATGCTGATACACATCAAATGTCCTTGGAAAGACGAAGGCAATATTTGAGTCTTTGTTATGCTTACAAGATATACAGCTATCCTCAACATCCCACTTTTGATGCCCTTCAACCTTCTACGTCCTTCCGACTCTTTGAAAACAAGCCGAGCATTGTTCGGCCCCTGAGTTTCAGAGTACAGAGCATGGCAACATCGCTCCATCTCCCCTTTAGTGAGGCTGCTTTGCTGAGGAGCAATGAGAGAGTTGCGCCTTGGGACCTTCTGCCAGTCTCTTGTGACTGGTCACTGTCCAAGTACAGAAAGAGAGCTATTTCTCCACTCGTTCTTCAGCAGGAGTTTGCCGATTTAGAACAGAAATACAAGGACTACTCGCATTTTTACACTGATGGATCGAAAACATCAACTTTTGTGGGGTGTGCGGTTTATTCCATTACCTTCAGGAAAGTTCGACAACTCCACACTCTTGCAAGTATTTTTACTGCTGAATTGTACGGTATTTTAATGGCTGTTGAGTACTTATTAGAGAACAATATCATGAAAGCAATTCTCTTTGTCGACTCCCAGAGCGTTCTTCTAGCCATTTCGTCCTTAGCAGACAGCAAGAACCTTCTCGTGCAATATCTTCGGGTACGGTTAAACCGAGCACTTCAACAAGGACACCAGATCAAATTTTGCTGGGTCCCGAGCCACGTGGGTATTTCCGGCAACGAGAAAGCAGACTTGCTTGCTGCCTCTGCAAAAGAATGCCCAAAACTGCCGCTTGGCCTGCCACACCAAGACCTGAAACCGATCATACAGAAATCGATTATGAAGTCATGGCAGTTGGATTGGGATTTGGAAAAGGAGAACAAGCTTCACAATATCAAGCCCCAACTGGGGGTATGGGAGAGTTCCTTTCATAAAGTCCGTCGGGCTGAGGTTCTCCTTTGCCGCTTAAGAATCGGTCATACCCGTTTGACTCATTTGCACCTGCTCTGTGGTGAGGATGCTAAACTTTGCGACAAATGTGGGAAAGATATGACAGTTTTGCACATCCTGTGGCATTGCAAAGCTTTAAACCAGGAGCGCCGATCATGTTTTCCAGAACTTTTTCGAGATCACCTTCCCTTTCATCCATATTTTCTAATTGGCGATCAACCATTGGTACCGTTCGATCGAGTTTTAAACTTCCTCCATAACACTGGCCTTTTACACCAGCTGTAGCCTGCAGTTCTTTTAGATTACACCTCTAAGCCCATTGGAAAAACCTTTGTTTGGCGCAATATGGCCTAAGTTGCTCTTGCGCCAAAAAAACCCCAATCATCATCATCGGGAGACTAGTAAAAGCTGGGCCAGTGTTGGGCGTCAGGGTCTCTTCCAGTGGAGCATGTGCCACGAGAATAAAATTTGTTCGGGACGTTAACATGTTTCACTAAATCTCCAAATTTCAGACGTTGTTTTTGGTTACACGTTGCCCCACTTTGTACACAGCGCGACACTGATAGTGCGAACAAACGATCGCGGGATTTTGTTGTCGGTTTCTTATAATTGCATGACTATCTCATAAATAGCAGTCGGGTAGAAATCGCTCATTTGGGGGCTAATCTAAGCATTAACTTTTTATGCTTGCCATTACCCGTTGGAAGTAAAATGCAACAAAAATGCACCGTTTTTGTTCGCACTAACAGTGTCGCGTAGTGCACATGATGCAAATGGTACGAAGATTGTTTACGCAAACAAAAACTTTTTGTTAAATTGAAGCGCCAAAACAGGGATCGATGGCGGTGGCTCTTATTGAATTCTTGCGTTAATCCCTCATAAACAATTTCGGATATCCGATGGAGTGAGAGCAAGCCCTGTTGATTTCGAAAAGTTCGAAATCAACATTATCGTTGTGCTGTTGGCAGCGCCTCCGGCTCTTTCGTTACCAACTGCACTGTGTCCAGCTCAGCGGCCAAGATGATTCTAGGAAAAAGCTGGCCATCATAATTTTCGGCAAATAGCATGAATACAAGCGATAGTTCTAGCTGGGGGCTGCGCGTTTCAGCTTTCAGTAGAAATAGGCTCGTGGATTTCATTTCATTTCATTTCATTATATTACACATTAAGAATTGGTTTAGGGCTTTGCGTAAGGGGGAAGGTATTTATATCACACGATAAAATTCAGACAGAAAAGAAAACATTCGGAACAAATCAGTAACTGGTGAAGAGTAAAAAAAAATATTAATAACATGAAAAATGTGACTCAGCAGATGAATGAAATTCCTCCGGGGCGACGATAGGGACGATGGAGGATGGGAGGCTGCTCCAGCCATTGATGGCTTGCGGAAGGAATGATAGGTTAAAGGCGTTTGCTGAGCCAGAAATTCGTTTGATGGTAGAGACATTGTTATAGCGAGAAGATATCCGGTCTGGAGGTGATGAGAAAGTAGTCTTAAGGTAGGAACAATGATAATATATTTTTGGGAAGAAGGCAGAGCTGTGAGACGTCTCTACGAAGCTGTACGGGAAAGGGGTTAGTTGACGTTTTAAGGTGGAAACACTAACGGTTAGGTCATATCTGAATAGAATGAACCAAGTAGCCCTGTTCTGAATCGCTTTCAGATGTATGATGAGGTAGACCTGATGAAGGTGTCCAGATGAAGGCGGGATATTCTACTTTTGGTTTGATGATACATGTCGTATGACTGCTTGCGAACGGCTGATAATGCAAGTCTAACATTGCGTTGGAGAAGTCCTGGCGTTCTGGAACTATCAACACAGATGGCTTAGGTGTGGTTATTCCAGGAAAGGTCTGATCTTATTCTGACGCCCAGATGTTTATACGAAGGAAAAACATAAATGAGATCAGCATCTTGGTAGTCCTGCTCCGTTAAATCTCGGAAAGAGTAAATCAAAATTTGAATTTTCACAAATGTTTGAATGAGGTTCTGCGGAAGTCAAGGACAGATAAAGTAATCTAGCTCTAAGCTTAACTCCATCACGTTTTTTCTTTTTTTCAACGCGTAGAAAATTTAAGATAAGGACCCTAAAAAGGGACGTACAAGCCCTTGTCGTCTCTATTATCCTCTGCCTCTTTCCTTTTCTCAATTTACACACCAACACGCTCAACAAGTTTTACAAAAACTCACTGATCAGTCTGTTCTACTTATATTTTTAATCGTACGCGAAATGTTTGCCGAAGATGTTTTAAGCTTAATAAAAAAAATAGAAAATACATAAAAAAGCTTTTTTTGCGTTTTTCTTGATATAAACTGTAAGTGCTGTGTGAGGTCCTGTCCTGGAATTTCGTACCTTCTGAGCCTTTTTATTCTTCGCTGTACCACAAAAGAAGAAAAATCTAAGATAATAGAAGTTTAACTTTAATCTTTAATGCGTCATTGTCATTTTTCTATTGCCTTTTTTTTTGATAAATGAAGCGCAGGAGGAAGTACAATTCAACGTCCCTAGCCGGACGACTGAACAGAAGGTGGCAGATAGCAAAGCGGTCAGTGCCCCCAACGCCCCCCCCCGCCCACTCACGAACAAAGCTAAGCGGGAACAGAAATGACGCTCGAGCTTGTGCTCGAGCCAAGAGTCATTTGTCATCACTGCATATAACGCTGCGTTAAAATTCCATTAGCGTTCGTGCTGGTCAACTCCAATCGCTAATCGCGCGAAAAAAACTCTGTGTAAAAAATCTCGTTCTGTCATTAGAAAATAAATATGTTAAGCAAATATTAGTTTGGTTCCCGCCCCGTGAAGAATGCGGAAGAATACTTAGATTAATGAATTTCATAATTACTTCAAGGGAGAGAATTTTCGTCTACCTTGAAGCCACTTCGTTTAGTTTTCCTTCTATAAAGATTGATGCTACGGGAAGAAAGGGTTCCCTCAACGTGGGGTGCAATGAACTAGCTGCTGTGGCGTTCAAGAGTCAGGTCATTGCACGAGTCAGCCAGATCATGTTATATATGTATAGTTTTGTTTAAAAATATTAATTCGTTGAAAGAATTCCTTATTGAAAACAAAATATGCACCCATACGATTCATTTCTTGTAATTTTATTTAAAATAACTACTGACAAATACTTGCATCTTTCTTAGTGATGAACGCACAGGAGACTTTAATGTTTGACCATTGTCGTCCACCATAATTTTATTTATATATTTATTTATTTTACAATACCGCAGGTCAGTTCTCTGGCCCAAGCAGGAGCAGCAAAATACAAACCTATGAAATCGCATGCAAATTAGAAATAGCAGAAAATACATGACAAAAAAAAACAATCTTAGCCAAAAACAATAGTAGAAAAGAAGTCTACATGTAGAAAAGATGAATGTAGTATAAATATTAGGTTATTTAGCTATATTCTACTATAGCCTGATTGAATTTATATGTTTGAAAAATATCCCCCAAAACTGAGAAACAGTTCGACGGAAAAAAAAAGTGCTTAAGAACCCTTTTATTTTGGCGAATATGGGTTGCAAAGAGTGTTCCTTGGTGTGTCGTGTCCTTCTGGTGCTATGCTGAGTTAAATAAGGGGTGCTTCTATGTGTACGTGCTGTATGACCACGTTATGAAGAAATGATATACGAGTCATTTTCCTGCGTTTTTTTTTGGGTGCGCTGATATGTTATTTGGTTGTGATGAGTTTTATTGGGGAGTCTGGCCTCTTGCATTTACCAAATACGAATCTGATCAATTTTTTTAACAATCTCAGTCTGTTTAATTTTTTTTTATTTCAGTTTTTTATACATTACGCAATGTCTGCCGCACCAAGCTAAAAGACAGGACGGTCTGACAAGGCCTCAGGGCCTTAAGTAAATGGAATAACACATTATTTTATGTAAACTTTATCGACAGGCGAGCAGTGTAGCATGCATTAAGCAATACTTAAACAAGAAAGAAAAAGATCAAAACATGTAAGAATAAACAGAGCAATAACCCCAAGCACTGCTAAAATACAAACATTTCTCTTTCAGTTGTCCGTGGCTAAAATCATAGCCTTTTTTCTTCAATATTATCTTGTATTTCTTTAGCGAGATACCAGATTTATTGAGTGCATGTTTTAAAGGGACGCCGAACCGAAATTTGTGTGTTCAAAATAAGGCCGCAGAAGCATGGAACGGGACACTACGAACTACTGAAGCTCACTCATATATCGGTGTCTCAAACGGATGGCCGTATTTTTCGAAAAGAAGGAGCGATCAAATGAGGACTCTGACGTTACGATACTCCGGGAAAGTTGAGAAAGTTGGAAAACAGCCTCCCTTCTCTCCTCCTTGCTTCGGTTCACCAGCTCGACGGGACGAAGCTAAGAGGAGAGGAATGAAGATCGTGACGTCACACGTCTCGTCGGTCTCGTCAGCCGAGTTCAGTCGCGCATTTCTTTTCCGAAAATACGGCCATCCCTTAGAGATACCGATGTATGACTGGTGATCTTGGGTTCTGCAGCGTCCTGCCTATAGCTCCGGCCCTGTTTTGTGAGCTCGAAAATTCGGTTTAGTATTCCTTTTAGAAAGCTTGGAACTTGGTATGCAAGTGTTTGTTAGCCCATGCTAGTCCTAATTTTTGCAATTGCATACTTTTCATTACGAGTGTTATAATGGTGGCCGGGTCTAGAGCAGACTGGTGGATATGCCAGATTTTTAAGTATACGATCCTGAGAAACGTAGAGTTCAAGCCTATAAACGTATAGTTTATCAAATTTCAGTAATATATATTAGTATATGGGGCCCAAATGACTGATGCATACTCAAGCTTGGACCTAATGAATGTGTAATATGCAAGAAGCTTCATGTTGCTAGGGACGTGTTTCAGTTTCCGCTTTAAAAACACAGTATTGAGAATGCTGCGTAGCACTATATTCGAGATATGTGTTAACCATGTTATGGAGTTAGTAATGGTGACGCCTAAATATGTATAGCTAGGAGCTTTTGGAATGGCACAGTTAAAGTAAGCGGTACGCGACTGCACTAATATTTCTTCTCCTTGTAATTCTCAAAACCACAGTATTCTCGGTATTCAAGTTCAAACATCAATTTTCCCACCATTTTTTTAATTTTGAGGATAGATTCTTTAAGTGTAACATGATCGTCAGCAGAATAAATATCTTTAAATATAATACAGTCATCCGCGAACAATCATATCAAAAC